>MU704690.1:4352-33261 GCA_026770625.1 Nicotiana glauca
GACTCATGACCCCCAGGTCTTTGGGAGGTTGTTCAGTATGGTGGATTTTTCGGATTATGTCTATCTATCAGTTATATATATTTGATTTCCATGTCGTTAATTATTTTAAAACAAATGTTTTTGAGCCTTATGCTCGGGTTGAGAGTGAAATTGGTCGGCTTGCCTAGCAGTTGTGTTGGGCGCTATCACGACTGGGTTTGGGGTCGTGACAGCGGTCCTGCAAAAGCGACCCCTCTTCCGCTTATGCAGAGAATCCCTTGGGCCACAACTGTCCGCTTCTGCGACTCCCCACCGCATATGCAGAACCGCTTAAGCGGATCCTTTTCCGCAGATGTGGAAATAGCAGAAGACTGAAAAATTTTACTGCAACAAAGGCTTCAAACTCTGGTTTAACCATCCGAAATCACCCCGAGGCCCCCGGGGCCTCAACCAAAAGCATCAACATATCCAACAACCTTATTCAAACTTGTTCCAATCCTCAAAACACATCAAACAATGCTAAAACTATTAAAACACACCGGATTCAAGCCTAGTTTTCATCAAAACATCCGAAATGTGCATTCAATCAAAACCCGACAAAACCACGTCCGAATGACATGAAAATTTGTAGACATATCCAAAATCACCTAACAAAGCTACTGCAAAATCTCACATATCAACCAGAATCCGCAAAAATTCAAACTTCGCCAATTCAAGCCTAATTCTACACCGGACCTCCAAATTCAATTCCGATCGCACTCCTAAGTCACAAATCATCCCCGAAGCTAATCAAATCACTGGAATTCACATCCGAGACTTATAAATATATAGTCAACTTCCGGTTGACTTTTTCAAAATAAGCTTCCTTCTAAGAGGCCAAGTGCCTCATTTCCCACTAAAACCAATTCAATTCTATCTGATCAACTCAAATACTGATATTGAAACATAGAACAACATAATATGGGGGAAATAGGGCGGTAACTCATGTGACAACGGGCCGGGTCGTCACATTAGGATGATAATGTAAACACTTAGTTACAAAACATGCTAAGTGAATAACCTTCGAATTCTAAGTCTAACACTTAATTATTTAGCTTTTCATTTAGGCTAAATAGTAATATAAAAGAGAGAGAGAGAGAGAGAGAGAGAGAGAGAGAGAGAGAGAGATAGAGAGAGAGAGAGAGAGATAGAGAAACAGTACCGGAGACCTTCTGTTTTGTGGCCAAGCGACCTTTTTGATTTTTCTATACAAAATTTAAAATATTACAAAGGATTTTTACAAGGGGAGTGGAGAGAGAAACTAGAGAGAAGGGAGAGCGTTGGCTTATGGATAATTTTTTAGCTTATGCCTGCCTCCTTCTAAGCTAAAATGATCCTTATATAACGGATCAGCTAAGAATAAAACAAAATTACAACAGTATTAGCCGACATAATAATTACACTCGTGGCCGACAAGATAAAAAGAAAAATCTTACATAATTACAAACGGGCGAAACTACTTTATTAAAGTAGATTCTCTTCAATAATGGAGGGGCTCGTTACATTATTAAAGTTAACTTTATTAAAGTTGTTTGTCTTCATTACCCCAATAATTCATTTGCAGGGCCTTCAATAATTCAGATTTTTCCTTTTCCTTTTTGGTCCTTCTTGTCTGAAGATTCTTCAGCACTTTCCTTCAATTTTGCAAGGAAATCTTCTATCTCATTTGTATTAACTTATGTTCCCGAGGTGCTTTGAGCTTCCCCTGCTACACATTTTTCTTCATCGGAAGTATTACCCAGAGAAGCCATGGATATATCGTCACTGACTTCTGTTCCGAAATTTTTTGCTAAATCTTTCTTTATTTCCTCAAAGTATGAAGCAAGGATTTTTTTCATGGAGAGAGCTCCTTTATTCATTTGAAGACTTTTAGTAATCATCTCGAAAGGACTTAATTTGTCCCCTGTAGTATCTGCTATGTCTAATTTCACATATGTGTCCATCTTGGTCTGAATTTGTTGAATTAATTCTTCACCAAATAGTTTGTCTTGGGTGTCTGTCTGGAGTAATTTGGTCCAGAACTTATTATAAAAAATTCTATGAAGGCAAGGAATCCCTTCATCGATATAACCAATTTGAATATCCCATTTCATTATCCAAGGGATTGAAAATTCTATAAAGAAATACATTAATGCAATTCCATCATAAAAGATATTATCTTTTTGTAATGAAATAATCCTGGGAGATATATCTACCCATTGAGTATATAAACATTTAAATAAAGGAGGAAATATTTCCAATGATGGACCATATAATTTCCACCATTTAAAAAATCAATTTGGAATTTGTTTACTGTACATATTAGAACTGAGTTTAATAAACCACGAGTGTTTCCTATTAGGATTGTCATAAAGGAAAGTTTTATTAAAACTTTCTATATAGTCCCAATAATTAAAATTAACTGAGACTTTTTGTTCAGGATGAGTATATTCTCGATCCTTAAGGGTACTCATTCCCCATTCATCTAAAGGTATGACCTTCTTGATAATTATTTTAGACAAGTTATAAATTTTCTTTGCAGTAGCACGATAAAAATGCTGAATGTCAGCTGATCCTGTAGTAGAGAGTATGATCTCATAATGTGTCCTGTATTTATAAGCAGGATGTGACAACTCGGCCCGTCATCACATGAGTTACCGCCCCGTTTCCCCCATATTATGTTTCTCTATGATTTAATATCAATATTTGAGTTGATCGGGTAGAGTTGGATTGGTTTTAGCTGGAAATGAGGCACTTAGCCTCTTGGAAGGAAGCTTGTTTTGGAAAAGTCAATCGGAAGTTGACTATATAGTTAGAGGGCTCGGATGTGAGTTCCTGTGGTTCGGTTAGCTTCGGGGGATGATTTGTGACTTAGGAGTGCAATCATAATTGAATTTGGAGGTCCGTTGTAGAATTAGGCTTGAATTGGCGAAGTGTGAATTTTGGCGGATTCCGGTTGATAGGTGAAATTTTGATCCGAGGGTCAGAAAGGAATTCCGAGAGTTGTTGTAGCTTCTTTAGGTGATTTTGGATATGTGTGTAAAAATTTCAAGTCATTCGGATATCGTTCGGTCGAGTTTTCGATCGTATATGAGTTTCGGAGTTTTTGGTTGAACTTAGGCTTGAATTCGATGTGATTTAATGGTTTTAGCATTGTTTGACGTGTTTTGGGGATTGGAACACATTTGAATAAGGTTTTAGGATGTGTTGGTGCTTTCGGTTGAGGTGCCAGGGGCCTCGTGGTGATTTCGAATGGTTCAACGGGAATTTTGGCAGCATGCAGCAGGTCAGATCTTCTGGCTTCTGGTATTTCCGCATCTGCGGAAAAGGAGCCGCAGGAGTGGTTCCGCAGATGTGGCTATAGGGTCGCATAAGCGGTCATTGAGGGGGCCTGGTATATTCTGCAGAAGCAATAGGGGAAGTTGCAGAAGCGAAAGGAGGAGGCTTGGGAGGTTCCGCAAAAGCAGACATGCGGACCGCGGAAGCGGTCTCGCATTTGCGATTGGTTGACCACAGAAGCAGTCCTGGGTAAAAATCGAAGAACCGTAGAAGCGCAGAAAGAACCGCAAAAGCGGTGTCGCAGAAACGACAAAGGCATCGCAGAAGCGGAAACTGCTGTTCAGAGGGTATTAATTTCATCTTCGCGAATTTTAGAAGCAACTCAACATTTTCATTTCGGACTAAGGAGATTTTGGGCGATTTCGAAGAGGGTTTCGAGAGTCTTCATCAGGTATGGATTCTTGGTCCTAGATTATGTTGGTATGGTGTAAAACGTGGATTAACACTGAAAATCCAAGGGAATTAAGGCTAAAAATGGAGGTTAGGGCTTCAAATTTTAAATAGTTTAAACTAGTAATTTGAGGGGACAAATGGACTCCGATTTTTGTGAGTTTGGTATGTATGGACTCGTGGCGAGATAAGGAAGCCGGTGATGTTAATTTTATAATTTTTCGAGAAGTGGGCCCGGGGCTCGAGTTTTGCCAACTTCGTGTTTTTCGATGTTGTTCGAGTATTTTCAATTGGGTTATGTTCCTTTAGCTTATTGTAACACATTCTTGTGGCTTTGGTCAGATTCGACGCGCGAGGAGGTTGATTCGAGGGGAAAAGGATTAGCGAGCTAGACCTTTGGCCGGATAGAGGTGAGTAATGACTTTAAATGATGTCCTGAGGGCTTGAGGCCCCGGATTTGCACAACTTGGTGCTGTGTTGAGATGAGACACGCATTCAATGACGAGCGCAAAGTCATTTACTATTGGGGACTGTGACTTGGTCCGGTCCGGATGATAGTTTTACCGCGTACTAGCTATGACTTGTTGTTTTTCACTATGATTTGGGTTTGTTGCCATATTTGGGGCTAATTACTGACCATTAGTGTCACACCCCAAATTCGAGGGGCGCGACCGGCGCTCGACCGGGTATCCCCAGTCAAACGGACCTGGGTGCCTTTCCTATCCCATGTGTTACCCTCATATTTTCATTACTTAATAACCAAGTGAAATAGCCATTCATAATTAAAAAGACCTTTTATTTCAAAACATACACAACATACATGGTTCTTAGTGTGGTTTACATCTTACACCGCCCAATATACAAAACACATATTTACATAAGTTCACAACCCATATTTACTGTCTACGGAGCCTCTAAGGATAAAAAAGGGTGATACAATACTTTCCGGTAACAAAGCTCCGGCTATACCTTACACCAAAAACCAAAACAAGACTCCGAAATAAAAAGTGGCATGAGCCACACAAGGCCCCGAGAGGAAAGGGGCTCACCAATACATCTTACAAAAAATGAAGGGGAGCTACGATCGGTGGACTGGAGTACCTGCTATGGATCCACCTACAATCATGACACGAATGTAGCACCCCCGGCAAAAGGGACGCCAGTACATTTGAATTGTACTGGTATGTANAAACATTTCCACATCAATGATTTAACAATTTGATACACTAGTAGAGAACAATAATAGAAGCAGCAACCAAACACACATGAAAGGAACAATCAAGCCAAACAAGTTTTCAATCTCTCCTGTTTTCCAACTTCCACAATTTCACATTAATGATTTCACAATTTTTCTCATATTCTCATTTCAATAGTGATTTCGATCACTTTCCACCCTTATTACCTCGACCACCCTTATTACTTCGGCCACCCTTATCACCACAATCCATAACTTATTACTTCATGTTGCAGCACGCAACCCGATCCCACCGTACAGTTACAATTCACAAACAACACAACAGCAATCATCAATTCACAAATATCAACAACAACACTTCTTAAGAACAACCACAACAATTTACAAGTTTCCATAACCATCAATGCCATTTTCCTTCATTTTCAACAATTCATATGCAATTTAAGTCACTACAATAATTTCCCACAACAAGCCAAATATGTTATTACCATAGTTTTTCCAATTGCATCATTTATGATTTTCCTCCCATCATTTGTTTCTCAACTCTTACCACATAACACTTTCACAATCACACATTTAGTTCATTGTCAATTACTTGTACCATTAAACCACAAACACTCAATAAAAACCAATCAAACACCCAACAAACCAAACCACAAGAATTTCACAAACAATCCACGTAGATATCACACACCAAATATTCGTACAACAAACAAGGTGATTTTACAAAGGTCAAAGTTAGCTATACATACCTCGTTTAAGCTTTCCTTAAGTTACTATAAAGTTCCGGAAATTCTAGCAACTTCAATCTATTTTGAGACATGGCAAAATTGAGCAAAAATTAGAAAGATATTCATAACTCTAGCTCATTTGAGCATTTTATCAAATACTAGATGAGCATCTTGATTTCAAATCCATTTTCAAGATTTCCTTCATTCCCTAAACCAATCTTACTTATTTAAGTTAAACAATCTTCCATAAACCTAAGTTGTACATGTATATATACACAATACTAATACACCCAAGAATCATACCTCAATAACCCATCTTATACACCAAACTCGAAATTAAAAACCTAGGGTATAGAACCTTACCTCTTAGATAAAGATCTTGTGATTGGGTTCTTTGATTATTGAAGATTGATGCAAGGTTTGGATGATTTAAATGTTGGGTTCCTCCTTCTCTCTCTAAAATACTCTCACCTCTCTCTAAAATCGGTAGGAAATGACCCCAAATGAAGCCCCAAAGGCTATATATCAAAATGGGGTCGGGTTATGAAAATTAGAAAATTAACCCTCCGATGTCAACTATGCGACCGCAGAATCCACTGCAGAATGGGTATGCGGGCCGCAGATTCGTCGCAGAACTCGTTGCCCAGAACTAGGCTGTTCTGCCTCATTCTGCGACAATTCTGCGATCGTAGAATGGGTTTTGCGGTCTGCAGAGTTCAATATGCGATCGCAGATTTCACACAGACTCGCATTTTTCCAGCTTTTGGTAATTTGATCATAAATTTGTGTAGAAATGTCCAAATGATGAACGGTTTGAAGCGTTGGAAACTAGAATCAAATAACTTTCATTTGATATACTATTCACCACTTAAAACCTTATACATATTTAGATATACTCGTTCAAAATATGGACTAGTGCAAGATCATTGGGAATCTTAGCCTATTATGGACTCTTTCAATTTTTCTTAGACTTAGGCTTTTCCTTGGACCCCAAATTACTTACCATGAGACTTATACACATATTTACCAATTCCAATTGATGTAAACCATGTTAATACCACATAAAATATTATAATTAGCCTACGTGGCACCACAAAATCCTAGGTTACTTAGCGAAATTTTCCGGGGCCTTACAGTTAGAACTCTTTATGAAATATCATCACTATTTTCCTTCACTATTTGAAGTATTATTTGAACTCAGTATTAATGTTTTACTGATGCCCGAGAGGGTTTTGACTATTTTGGACTGATACGGGTCGATGGCCATATGTTAGGGCATGACGAGTGATTGGTGAGGAGGCTTTCAGGCCTCGAGTGATTGGTGAGGAGGCTTTCAGGCCTCGAGTGATTGGTGAGGAGGCTTTCAGGCCTCGAGTGATTGGTGAGGAGGCTTCCAGGCCTCGAGTGTTTGGTGAGGAGGCTTTCGGGCCTCGAGTGACTGGTGAGGAGGCTTTCAGGCCTCGAGTGATTGGTGAGGAGGCCTCCAGGCCTTGAGTGTTATGTGAGAGGCTTTTTGGCCTTGAGAGTGTTATGAGCAGGCTTTCAGGCCTCTCATTGATATTGTATGGGCTTTCAGGCCTTATTGATAGTGCTTGGGCTGAAGGAGCCCCTCCGGAGCTGCACACCCACAATGAGCGCGGGTACTCATATGAGTGAGAGTGAGCCCGAGGGGCTGATGTTGTAGTGAGTGATTGATACGGAGCCCGCGGGGCTGGCACTACACTGAGAGTTTGATATGGTGCCCGAGGAGCAGGTTCCTGAGTATCCCTTATTGATTGAGAATAATTGTTTTAACTGTTTTTAACGAGTTTTCTTACTATATTTCACAGGTTTCTACTGTTTATATGATTTTACTGCTTGAGATAGCATAAATTGTGCCTTTGTGGGATTTATGTGCTCTCAGATATTATTTATTATTATTACTCACTGAGTTGGAGTACTCACTTTACTCCCTGCACCTTGTGTGTAGATACAGGGATCCAGGAGGCATAAATGAGTTTGTTGCTGCTGCCTAGTTCATCTGTCGGAGTCATCGAGGTAGCTGCCTGGCGTCCGCAGGGCCCGATTTCTCCTCTTATATTTCTTTACTTCCACATCTAGACTTTCATATGTATAGGATGTTGCTCTGTTGTATCTAGAGGCTCTGACTCATGACGCCAGATCGGATATGGGTTGTTTTGGATATTATTGTAGTTTCCGCACAGTTTTTATTACTATCAGACTGAGATTTTGCTTACTCGGTGTTTTTAAATTTAATAACTGATAAGGAGCTTTGTAAACTTGGGATGAGAATTTTCTATAGGCCGGGCTTGCCTAATAAGGTGTTGGGCGCCATCACGACCGGGGTTTGGGGTCGTGACAAGTTGGTATCAGAGCCTAGGTTACTAGGTCTCGCGCGTCATGAGCTAGTTTAGTAGAGTCTCGCGGATCGGTATGGAGACGTTTGTATTTATCCTCGGGAGGCTGCAGAACCTTTAGGAAACACTTCGTATTCTTGAAATTATTGTCGTGCGACTTTGTTGATCCAAGAACTAAATTTCTATATTCCATTCTCTCGTAGATGGCGAGAACCCATGCTACCAGACGTGGCGGATGACCATCATTGCCACCCACGAGAGGCCGTGGATGCAGCCGTGGTCGTGGTTGAGGCAGAGCAGCAGGGGAAGCACCAGTTGACCCACCGGTTGCCCCCATTCAAGATCAGTCTCCAGCTATAGAGACTCAGGCACCAGCTGTGCTTATTGTGATTCCGGGTCTTCAGGAGGCCCTAGCTTAGATTCTATCCATTTGCACTGGCCTGGCTCAGTTTCCCCTATATTATGTTTCTCTATGATTTAATATCAATATTTGAGTTGATCGGGTAGAGTTGGATTGGTTTTAGTTGGAAATGAGGCACTTAGCCTCTTGGAAGGAAGCTTGTTTTGGAAAAGTCAACAGGAAGTTGACTATATAGTTAGAGGGCTCGGATGTGAGTTCCGGTGGTTCAGTTAGCTTCGGGGGATAATTTGTGACTTAGGAGTGCGATCAGAATTGAATTTGGAGGTCCGGTGTAGAATTAGGCTTGAATTGGCGAAGTGTGAATTTTGGCGGATTCTGGTTGATAGGTGAAATTTTGATCCGAGGGTCGGAATGGAATTCCGAGGGTTGCTGTATCTTCGTTACGTGATTTTGGATATGTGTGTAAAAATTTCAAGTCATTCATACATCGTTTGGTTGGGTTTTCGATCAAATGTGAGTTTCGGAAGTTTTGATTGAACTTAGGCTTGAATTCAACGTAATTTAATGGTTTTAGCATTGTTTGACATGTTTTGGTGATTGGAACACGTTTGAATAAGGTTTTAGGATGTGTTGGTGCTTTTGGTTGAGATCCCGGGGGCCTCGGGGGGATTTCGGATGGTTAAACGGGAATTTTGGAAGCATGCAGCAGGTCTGATCTTCTGGTTTCTGGTATTTCCGCATCTGCGGAAAAGGAGCCATAGGAGCGGTTCCGTAGATGCGGCTATAGGGTCACAGAAGCGGTCCTTGAAGGGGCCTGGTATATTCCGCAGACGCGATAGGGGAAGACGCAGAAGCGAAAGGAGGATGTTTGGGAGGTTCCGCAAAAGCGGACATGCGGACCGCAGAAGCGGTCTCGCATTTGCGATTGGTTGACCGCAGAAGCGGTCCTGGGTAAAAATCGAAGAACCGCAGAAGAGGATAAAGAACCGCAAAAGCGGTGTCGCAGAAGAGACAAAGGCATCGCAGAAGCAGAAATTGTTGTTTAGAGGGTATTAATTTCATCTTCGCAAATTTTAGAAGAAACTCAACATTTTCATTTCGGACTAAGGAGATTTTGGGCGATTTCGAAGAGGGTTTCGAGAGTCTTCATCAGGTATGGATTCTTGGCCCTAGATTATGTTGTTACGGTGTAAAAACGTGGATTAACACTAAAAATCCAAGGGAATTAAGGCAAAAAATGGAGGTTAGGGCTTGAAATTTCAAAGAGTTTAAACTAGTGATTTGAGGGTCAAATGGACTCCGATTTTTGTGAATTTGTTATGTATGGACTCGTGGCGAGATAAGGAAGCCGGTGATGTTAATTTTATAATTTTTCGAGAAGTGGGCCCGGGGCTCGGGTTTTTCCAACTTCGAGATTTTCGATGTTGTTTGAGTATTCTCGATTGGGCTACGTTCCTTTAGATTATTGTAACACATTCTTGTGGTTTTGGTCAGATTCAACACGCGATGAGGTTGATTTGAGGGGAAAAGGCTCAGCGAGCTAGACCCTTGGCCGGCTAGAGGTGATTAATGACTTTAACTGATGTCCTGAGGGCTTGAGGCCCCGGATTTGCACAACTTGGTGCTGTGTTGAGATGAGACACGGGTTCAATGACGAGAGCAGTGTCATTTACAATTGGGGACTGTGACTTGGTCGAGTCCGGATGATAGTTTTACCGCGTACTAGCTATGACTTGTTATTTTTCACTATGATTTGGGTTTGTTGCCATATTTGGGGCTTATTGCCGACCGTTTGAACTCTTTATGAACTATCATCACTATTTTCCTTCACTATTTAAAATATTATTTAAACTCATTATTATTGTTTTACTGATGCCCGAGAGGCTTTTGACTATTTTGGACTGATACGGGCCGAGGGCCTTATGTGAGGGCATGACGAGTGATTGGTGAGGAGGCTTTCAGGCCTCGAGTGATTGGTGAGGAGGCTTTCAGGCCTCGAGTGATTGTTTAGGAGGCTTTCAGGCCTCGAGTGGTTAGTGAGGAGGTTTTCAGGCCTCGAGTGATTGGGGAGGAGGCTTCCAGGCCTTGAGTGTTATGTGAGGAGGCTTTCAGGCCTTGAGAGTGTTATGAGCAGGCTTTCAGGCCTCGCATTGATATTGCTCAGGCTTTAAGGCCTTATTGATAGCGCTTGGGCTGAAGGAGCCCCTCCCGAGACTGCAAACCCACAGTGATCCAGGAGGCATAGCTGAGTTGGGGTACTCACATTACTCCCTGCACCTTGTGTGCAGATACAGGGATCTAGGAGGCATAGTTGAGTTTGTTGCTGCTGCCTAGTTCGTCTGTCGGAGTCATCGAGGTAGCTTCCAGGCGTCCGCAGGACTCGATTTCTCCTCTTATCTTTCTTTACTTCCGCTTCTAGACTTTCATATGTATAGGATGTTGCTCTGTTGTAACTAGAGGCTCTGACTCGTGACGCCAGATCTGATATGGGCTGTTTTGGATATTATTGTGGTTTCCGCACAGTTATTATTACTATCAGACTGAGATTTTGCTTACTCGGTGTTTTTAAATTTAATAATTGATAAGGAGCTTTGTAAACTTGGGATGAGAATGTTCTAAAGGTCAGGCTTGCCTAACAAGGAGTTGGGCGCCATCACGACCGGGGTTTGTGGTCGTGACACGGGAGTAGCGTATGACGCTGTATCAAAATACCTGGCCATTAGTTGCCAAGGGTTATCCTTACTTTTAAGGTCTGATTGTTCCAAAAGAATTATTAACTCTTTTGTTTCCTTTCGGTTATAAACCTCAATATTTTCACTGCTATCCTCTGTTATTGTTGAGGAATAGGAAGGTGTAGTGAAATTTTAGCTAATATTGTGTTGTCGGACATATATGAGATAGGGTGACGTGGGATCACCCCATGTTATATGCGTGGTAAAGTTATTCAGCTATTGGTGAATTTCTAGAACAACTATGGGTCCGCTCGAGGACGAGTGTCTGTTTAAGTTGGGGAGAATGTAACGACCCGATCGGTCATTTTGAGCTCTAGCGCATCGTTCAGTAGTTGGAAGTCATGAACAACTTCATTTCAGGTATATTGACTTGTGCGTATGGTCAGA
This sequence comes from Nicotiana glauca, assembly GCA_026770625.1. NCBI lineage: Eukaryota > Viridiplantae > Streptophyta > Magnoliopsida > Solanales > Solanaceae > Nicotiana > Nicotiana glauca. Next base: position 15,842 of record MU704690.1, read on the forward strand.
GTTGAATTTCGGGAAATTCAGAGTCAAATTGGAAAGAAAATTTTCATTGCGGCAGCCTTAAGTTGAATAAAATGGCTAAGATTGGAATTTTGAGTAAACGACCTAGGAATAGGGATCTGAAAGTTCTAGCAGGTTTGTATGATAACTTTGGACTTTGGCGTATGCCCGGATGTGGTTATGGATAACCCGTGAGCATTTCGGCGTATATTGTTGAAGTTAGTATTTTAGAAGAATTTCATAAATTTGGGTTGGAAGGCATTTCAGTGTTATAGATGTCCGTTTGGGATTCTGAGTCTGGGAATAGCTCCGTATGGTGATTCTGGAGTTGGGAGCGCGATCAAAAGTGAATTCGAATGTCCGGAAGTCATTTTGAAGCCATTTGGCTAAATATAGAAATTTGAAGGTTTTTGAGAAAATTGGACCGGAAATGAAAATTTTAATAACAGGGTCAGAATGCAATTCCGAAAGTTGGAGCAAGTCCGTAATGTCAAATGTGACTTGTGTGCAAAATTTGAAGTCATTCGGACTAGTTTTGGTAAGGTTTGAGACACTTAGTCTCTTTTTAGGAAGCTTAAGTTGGAAGAGTCAACCGAATATTGTCTTATGTGTTAGACGGCTCGAATTTCAAATTTTATGGTTCGGATAGCTTTGTTAGGTGATTTAGGACTTAGGAGTGTGTCCGGAATATTTTTGTGATGACCGGTGTAGAATTAAGCTTGAATCGGCAAAGTTAGTATTTTGGCGAATTCCGGTTGATAGGTGAGATTTTGATCCGAGGATCGGAATGGAATTCCGAGATTTGCTGTAGCTTCGTTATCTCATTTTGGACTTGTCTGCAAAATTTGAGGTCATTCGGACTAGTTTTGACGTGTTTCGGCATCGGATGTGGAAATTAGAAGTTTCAAAGTTCATAGGCTTGAATCCGATGCGAATTTGGTGTTGTGATGTTGTTTTGAGCGTTACGAAGGTTGGAACAAGTTTGAACGATGTTATGGGATATGTTGGCATGATTGGTTAAGGTCCCACTGGCCTCGGGTGAGTTTTGGGTGGTTAACGGACTATTTCATCTTTGAAAAAAATTGCAGAAATTTTTTTGGCTTCTGCTGTGCCCAGAAAATTTCAGGTGCGAGAAGTCCAATTCGGCAGCTCATATCTTGCAACCTATAAGGAAACAGAAAAAGTGCAAAACACGAGAGTTGTAGCCCTTGAATTCTAGTTTTCAGAAAATTAAACCATTCATGATTTGGATATTCTGTCAGGAAGTTATGATGGATCAAAAATGGCTGGTGGAGCAATTTTGACAGAATTTTCTGATGCACTTTAGAAGCTCATATCTCGGAATGTATAAAGAGTTATATGATGTACAATATATCAAATGAAAGATCTTCGAGTCTACTGTCTAAATATTCAAACCGTTTGTCATTTGGATATTTTCACAAGAAGTTATGGACGTTTTAGCAGAAGGTGTACAGCAGGGAAATATGTTAAGAGGATGTACAACCTGCACAGCACAAGGCACAACTCGATGAAGCCTGGGCAGATTGTTTTAAACTCGAGTTTTAGCTCATTTGTTTCATTTCTTTCATTTAGCTTGGATGATTTTGGAGAGAATTTCAAGGGGGATTTCATCAAGCATCAAAGGTGAGTTGTTTCTACTTATTTTCAAGTTAAATACATGATTATTATGTGAAATTAACATAGAAATTCATGAAAACATAGCAAAATGTTAAGAAATTAGGGCTTGGAGCAAAAGTTCTAAATTTGGGATTTGAGGGGCCATTTGTGGTCCGATTTGGGAGTTCTTGGTATGTACGGACTCATGGCGAGACGAGGATTCCGGAAATGTAAATTTCGTAATTTTTCGAGACGTGGGCCCGGGGCTCGGGTTATGCCAATTTTGTGTTTTTGAGTATTTTTCGAGTTCTTTCGATTGGGTTATGTCCCATTAGCATATTATGATGTATTCCTTATGATTTTGGATAGATTGGACGCGCGTGGAGGCCGGTTTGAGGAGCAAGGGCGTCGCGGGCTAGAATTCTCGCCGGTTCGAGGTGGGTAATATTTGTAAATGATGTCCTGAGGGTTTGAAACCCCGGACTTGCACATTATAGTGCTATATTGAGGTGACTTGCACGTCGGATAACGGGCGTGGGGTAGAGCACCATTGGGGATTGTGACTTGGTCCGTCCCGCTTAATAAAAACACTACCTAATTGCTTGAAATTGAATTGACACCCTAATAAAGATATTAATTATCATGAACTGGATTGATTATCATGTTTTGGGCTTCGTGCCGAATATTTGAATCCTTCAGGGATTGGTATCACTGTCTTGGCAATACTGTGCATATTTTCATCTCAGTCTAAGGTTTTAAAATGGTATTTTGTGAACTCAGCCATCTTTCTAAGATTTGAAAACTTAATTGATGTTTAACTGATATTTTAGCTGAAAAATTGCTATGTGATTAATGCCCAAGAGGCTTATGTGCATTCATGACTATGCATGGATCGGGCTGCACGCCGCAGCGGGAGTGATATTGATATTGCGCTTGGGTTGTAGGAGCCCCTCCAGTGTCTGAACCCCCACAGTGAGCGTCGGGCGCCCAAATGGATCGGACTGCACGCCGCAGTGTTCATGTGCATTACATTGCATTCATGCATTGGTTTCTGTTTGTACTACGTGGCATGACATTTAGCACTCATATATTACTGGCATACATGCATTACTTACCTTGTTAACCAGATACCCTGGTGTAAATGTTGAAGGAGTGTTGTGCCCGTGGGGCTGATTTGTATGCGGACTTGCACTATTTGATGTCGGATTTATGTATTTAACTGTTAATAAGGAAAGAAAGAGATACTTTTCAAAAGAGGTTTTAAACTGAATCAGATATTTGGTTAAAATGATTTTTATGGAATTACTGCTGTTTAAAAGTGTTGTACTGTATTTTATAGCATGAGGTAGTGCTCTTGCGTGATTTCTTTCTTCTCAGCATTATTTACATTTATTATCGCTGAGTTGGAAGCACTCATTTTTCTCCCTGCACCATGTGTGCAGATGCAGGTAATTTGGGAGCTTAGCTGAGCTCGTTGTTGTTTTAGAGTTTTATTGGAGTTGTCGACGTAGCTGCCTGACGTCCGCAGGACTCGACTCCTTCCCTATATCTTTATTATTTTCCGCAGTTTTGATCATTTGTATTATTGGAGTTTTATTACTCCGTATTATTAGAGGCTCTAGACTCATGACCCTCAGATCTTTTGGAGGCTACTCATTTTGATTTTTAAATGATGTTCTAATAATTGATTTTGAGCTTCATGCTCGGGTTGAGAGTGTAAATGGTCGGGCTTGCCTAGCAGTTGTGTTGGGCGCCATCACGACCGGGATTGGGGTCGTGACATTGAGATGGCTTGGTTGGCCCTGATATGTATTGTTGAGGGATGGGTTTAATCTCTCGTTATCGAGCTTGTTAGTGATCTGGGGAGATCTATGAGATGTTTTTTCGATGCTGTGAGGCATTATGGTGTTCGGACTGTGGGCACATATAGTGCGGTGCTATCGAGATTCATAGTGGAAGTTGAGGGAGGAGGACCTCAGTTGTGTTTGAGATTTGACTTATAACGCTATATGTAGATATTGTATGTACTCAGTATGCTTACGACCGATACTCGATATTTTGTTGTAATGAGCAAATTTGGCTCGATGTGCATCTCCTTATGTGAGATATATATATATATGTATCGGATGGCACGCCGCCATGAGTATGTGTGGATCAGGTGGCACGCCGCCACGGGTATGTCATTTGGATCGGGTTGCACGCTGCAACAGTGTGATGTTGAGAATAGTTTTTCATATGTTATTCTGTATGCCTTGCTTCTGATTTCTAAAGAAAGTCCGTATTGGATGTTGCTCGGTGAATGGCCCATCGGTTGTGTCCTTTCAGGATTGAACGATGTATATTACTTGCTTCACCGTGGGGGTGATGGATTGCTTGGTTTCAGNATTCAGGTACTCTATTTCTATGATGTGATATGGGATCTCAATTTTGTGTTGTAATGATACTGTTGAGCTTGAGGTACAGCTCTTTCGTTGGGTCATTGTCATGATTTGAGTATGTTCAGACTGCTTCTTATTGGTGCGTGCATTACGCAAGTTGTGGATTAGGCTTGCATCGAGGTGTCATATCACCAGAGGGGTGGTTGGAGTCGAAGTTGTCATTTGAGTCATTAATGAGCACGAACCAATTTGATTTCATCTTGTGAGAAAGGTAATATAGAGGTTTGGCTCGGAAATCTGTTGCAGTAACAGTCACGAGGGAAATGGATTCATGAATGGTTGATCTGAGAGATGGGCTCAGTATATCGCGTGTTTCAGTTGCTGTTGGCAGTATATGAAGGTATTGAAATGAGACTTTATCTAACAAGAGATTTTCTATCGATATTTGGTTGTCGTGGGCAGCTATTGTGAATGGAAGTTATCGCTGCATATGCTTGAGTTATGTGGTATATCATATGATTGCAGCCGAGGCTGCAGGTATGGATTATTATAGCTGATTCGGGTTTATTCTGAGTAAATGTGAGGTTCTGATCTTGTGTAAGATTTCAGAGGGTGAAATGTAGTTCTATGGTCTATGGACTAAATGGGTTGAAAAACTTCAGCTATATTGTGTTGTCGGATCTATATGAGGTAGGGTGACGGGGGATCACCCCGGTTTATATGCATGGTAAGTTATTCAGCTATTGGTGAACTTCTAAGGCAACTCTGGGTCCGCTCGAGGACGAGCGTTTGTTTAAGTTGGGGAGGATGTGACGACCCGACCCGTCATCACGTGAGTTATCACCCCGTTTCTTCTTTATTGCGTTGCTTTATGTTTCATTATCGGTATTGGGTGCGTTAGAATTTAATTGGAGTAATTTTTTAAGAAATGAGTCACTTAGCCTCTTTTAAGAAGACTTAAATTGGAAAAGTCAGCCGGATGTTTACTTGTGAGTTAGAGGGCTCGGAATTGAATTCCGATGATTCGGTTAGCTCCAAGTGATGATTTAAGGCTTAGGAGCGCAATCGGATTTAATTTTGGAGGTCCGGTGAAGAAGTTAGCCTATTTTGGCGAAGTTAGTATTTTGGCGATTTCCGGTTGATACGTGATATTTTGATCTGAGGGTCAGAATGGAATTCCGAGAGTTGCAGTAGCTTCGTTAGGTGATTTTGGATATGTCTATAAATTTTTAGGTCATTCGGACGTCGTTTGGTCGGGTTTTTGACTGAATGTGCAATTCGGAAGTTTTTAAGAAACTTAAGCTTTGCTTTGATGAAAACGGACGATTTTGATATTAACGATAGTGATTTTATGATTCGAGCAAGTTTGAATAAGGTAATAGAACATATTTGTGCTTTTGGTTGAGGTCCCGGGGGCCTCGGGGTGATTTCGAGTGGTCAAACGGACCAATCTTGGCCTTTGGGAGTTGCAGAAATCAGCTAAAGTATTGCAGAGAAATTTGCTCTATGCGATCGCATAGGGTGCATTGCGATCGCATAGGAGGTTTGGATAGAGGTCCTATTTTGCTCTATGCGGTCGCAGTAAAGGTTGTGCGATCGCATAGGTTCGGAAGATTGGTCAGTGCGTTCGCATACGGGTAGTTGCGATCGCATAGTGTAATTTGGGCCTGGGGTCCCTGGCAGTATTTTGTTCTATGCGAACGCGGGGATGTTAGTGCGATCACATAAGAGAAATTGGAGAGGCTGGAGTTTTGTGCTATGCGATCGCAGTGTTAGTGATGCGATCGCATAGGGTTATTTCGCACCTAGGGCAGAATACTTAAAAACATTTCATCCGCGAACCAAACCCATTTCTCACCATTTTTTAGCAAGCTTTGGGAGCTTTTGGACGGGAATTGAAGGGGTTTCGACTGGGAATCGTTGGAGGTAATTCTTATGAGTTAAATAAATGTTTTATTGAAGAATCATCTATGGAATTCATGAAAATATAGCAAAATTTTAAGAAATTAGTGCTTGGAGCAAAAACACTAAATTTAGGATTTGAACGGCCAATTATGGTGTAAGGCCCCGTAAAATTTTGTGCTTAAAATCTAGTAGCTCATAGTGCCAAGGTCCGAATATGTGGTAGGAATGTGTAAAGCTCTCCGCGGTTCAGACCCTTGGTAGTGATCTAAGCTTTAAAAATCAAAAGAATTAAGTTTCCAGAAAATTATCATTTATGCGGTCGCAGATCAGCTATGCGGACCTCATTCCTGCCGCAGAGTGAAGCAGAAGAATTGTCAAAATTGAAGTTGAAAATGCGGTCCACTATGGGATCGCATAATCAATATGCGGACCGCATAATCATCGCATAAGTTCCTCGGGGATTTGTGGAGGTCAATTCTGCGGCACATTATGCGACCGCAGAACTAAAATGCGGACCGCATTTCTGTCGCAAACCCAGGCAGAGTAGTCAGGTTTTTGGATCACTTCTGCGGTCCGTTATGCGGACCACATTTCCACTCTGCGATCGCAGAGTGCGACCGCAGACACGACCCGACTCTAGATTTTCTAATTTTTCAACCCGATCTCTTCTTCAACAAAACGACCCAACACTTCATTTTTACACATTTTCTGGGTAGAACTAGAGAGAAGGAAGAGAGGGTTCTTGAGAGAGAGAGTCTCATCCTCTTCAACTGATTTTCCAAAGTCATCCAAGCCCAAAAAATTCCAACTACTTGTCTTCATCTCCACACTTGCAGGTAGAATCCCCAAACCTTTTTCATTAATTTTAAACTTTTAAATAAAAGGGGAATTCTCATGAACTTATCCTTGAAAATGGAAGTTTAAATACACATGCATGTTCTTTAAAACCTAAAATCTAGTAGGAGGGATTGGGTAGGAGTAAAGAAGTATGCAAAGAGGGGTTGATAACCTAAATGAGTTTGACTAACAATTGTGAACTTCAATTCTAAGTTATGTGTATTGATTCGTGTACTATATTGACGTTGCTAGATTATTTTGGTGAATTGGAAGTAGGAATTAGAAAGGAATCCAGCTTCAGGTATGTATGGCTAACCTTAACCTTTGTAAAATCGCCTTGTTTGGTGTTCAAATACTTGGTATGTGATGTCTCCATGAATTAGTTGTGAAGTTAAACTCTTGTGAACAGGATGTGTTTACTTGTGTGAACTATTTGTGAATTCATGTAAATATTGTGCCTTATGCATTGTTGGTTAAGACATCCGATATGATTGTGCAAGTAAATGGCAATAAACTAAGTTGTGATTGTGAATGTGTTATGCGGCAAGGACTGTGGAACATATGATAGAGAGGAATCGTAATTGGTGAAATTGAAATAACTGTGATAACATCCCTTGTGGATAGTCGTGGAAAACTATTGTTGTGATCTAAATGGTATAACGGGCTGTTGAAAAAGATGGAAATGATGTGGATAGTCACCTAAACCTTATGTGAATTGTTGTTGTGGTTATCCTTATGAATTATTATTGTTGTTGTTCTGTGTGAATTGTTGTTGTGGTTGTGTTGTTTGTGAATTGTGAAATGTACGGTGGGATCGGGTTGCGCGCCGCAACACGAAGTAATAAGGTGAGGGTTGTGGTGATAAGGGTGGCCGAGGTAATAAGGGTGGCCGAGGTAATAAGGGTGGAAAAAGTGATCGATATCACTATTGAAATGAAATATGAGAACATTGTGAAATTGAAAATGTGGAAATGATGATGGGGAAAGGAGAGTTTGTTAACTTGTTTGCCGTGATTGTCTTCCTTGTGTGTACTCAATTGTTGCTTCCTTCTATTGTTCAATACTTGTGTATGGCTTGAGGTTACTCAGGGTAAGGTTTGTTATACATACCAGTACAATTCAAATGTACTGACGTCCCTTTTGCCGGGGGCGCTACATTCGTGTTATGACTGTAGGTGGAGCTATAGCAGGCACTTCAGTCCACCGGCAGTAGCACCTCCTCTACTTTCCATCAGCTATATTGGTGAGCCCCTTTCCCCTCGGGGCCTTGCGTGGCTTATGCCGCTGTTCTTCCCGAATTTTTATTTTTGTATTTGTATAAGGTATTGCCGGAGCCTTGTTGCCGGCATTTTTGTATTATTCTTCAGTTATACTTAGGGGCTCCGTAGACAGGTTGTGGGTTGTGTTGGGTATTGGAAATTAAGGTCGAAATATTGATATTTGGCAATGATTTACAAAACTTGTAATATTTGATAATTATGATTTAAGCGGCTAATGGAAATGAAATAGAATTGTTAATAAAATACTTACTAAGTATTTTTAATGAAGTCCATCCCTTATTCAATTATCAGTTGGGTTGGGTAGTATGCATGCAACCTGCCAGGCTTGCTCAGTCGGGTTTACTCGGTTGAGCGCCGGTCGCGCTCCTCGAATTTTGGGGCATGATATGTGGTCCGATTTGGGAGTTCTTGGTATCTACGGACTAGTGGCGAGACGAGGTTTCCGGAAATGTGAATTTCAAAATTTTTCGAGACATGGGCCTGGGGCTCGGGTTTTTCTAATTTTGTGTTTTTGAGTATTTTTTCGAGTTCTTTCGATTGGGTTATGTCCCATTTGCATATTATAATGTATTCTCTCTGTTTTTGGCTAGACTCGACGAGCGTGGAGGCCGATTTGAGGGGCAAAGGTGCCGCAGGCTTTAGATTTCGCCGATTCGAGGTGAGTAATACTTCGGAATGATATCCTGAGGGTTTGAAACCCCGGGTTTGCACATCTTAGTGCTGTATTGTGGTGACTTGCACGGTGGACATGAGCGTGGGGTAGAGCACCGTTGGGGATCGCGACTTGGTCCGTCCCGGTTGTTGGTTTTTACCGTGTATTTGCAAATGATTTGTTGTCATCATTATGACTTGGGCTCATTGCCATACTTGGGGCTTATTGCCGATTATTTGAACTCTTTATGAACTATCATCACTGTTTTCCTCACTATTTGAAATATTATTTGAACTCATTCCATGTGATTTTCACTGTTTCATGAACTCAACTATATTTTTTAACCAACTTGGAGTTTTAACTGATAGTTGAACTATTGTTTGAGATCTTGGAGTCGAGCGGGGTATCATTTACCACATCTCAGTTCTCAGGAGCAGCCATTGCATGGTGGGAGGCATATGAGCGGCGTAGGCCGGCTGGTGCAGCGACGTTGTAATGGCAGGAGTTCTCCACTATCTTTCTGGAGAAGTGGGTACCACGGTCGTAGAGAGAGGAGCTGTGTAGGTAGTTTAAATGGCTTCGTCAGGGAGATATGACTGTGATGCAGTATGAGGTGAGATTCTCAGAGTTGGCTCGTTACGCTCCATGGATGGTCCCGACTGATCAGGAGCGGATTAGAAGGTTTGTGGATGGACTCGTTTATCCCATCCGTATTCTGATGACTCGAGATAGGATCCTGAGCCATACCGTTGAGGATGCAGTGGATATTGCTCGTGATAATGAGACGGCTCGTCGTTACGAGAGACAGGAGAGGAAGGCCAAGAGGCCTCGAGGATCAGGTAGCTTCAGTAGTGCTCGGTCTAGGGGCGAGGTTCAGCAGAGCATAGGTCGTTCTTTCAGGCCTCATCAGTCACCTCGCTCAGAGTATCGTGGGTCGTCTTTGGGTCGGGGTTACCAGGGCTCTCAGTAGAGTCAGCCATCTCTTAGTGCACTTCCAGCGCAGAGTTCGTCTCATGCCCCATCTGTTCAGGGTTCATCCCGGCCGAGTGCATCAGCTAGCCACTCTGGCACGAGGGGTTCCCATCAGTCCCAGTTCCCATCACCTGGGAGTTGCTATGAGTGTGGTGAGTTCGGGCATATGCGGAGGGAGTGTCCCCGTCGTGCATCTAGTTCATCTTAGCAGAGGGGCCAGCCCTCATCTTCTGGCCCAGTATCTTCAACACCCGCCCCGCCAGCTAGGGGTGAGAGTCAGGCAGCTAGGGGTCGCCCCAGAGGGGGAGGCCGATCGGGTGGTGGTCAGGCTAGATTCTATGCTCTTCAGGGCCGGTCAGATGTTATTGCTTCGGATGCTATTATCACAGGTATTATTTCAGTCTGCCACAGGGATGCCTCAGTTTTATTTGATCCCGGATATACTTATTCCTATGTATCTTCATACTTTTCTCATTATTTGGGTACAACCCGAGGGTGTCTTGCTTTACCTGTGCACGTATCTACCCCCGTGGGCGATACTATTATTGTGGACCATGTATATCGGTCCTGTCTTGTTACTATTGGGGGTCTGGAGACCCGAGTTGATTTGTTGCTGTTGAGCATTGTAGATTTCGATGTTATTCTGGGCATGGATTGGCTATCTCCATGTAATGCAATTCTAGACTGTCATGCCAAGACAGTCATATTGGCTATGCCGGGTATTCTGAGGATCGAGTGGCGTGGTATGACTGATTATGTACCCAGCAGGGTAATCTCTTTCTTAAAGGCCCAGTGGATTGTTGGGAAGGGATGTTTATCATATTTGGCATTTGTGAGAGATGTTGGAGCTGAGACTCCTAGCCTTGATTTTGTTCCCGTCGTAAGGGATTTTCCAGATGTGTTTCCAGCGGACCTGCCGGGCATGCCACCGGACATGGGCATTGATTTCGGTATTGATCTGGTGCCAGGCACTCAACCTATCTCTATTCCTCCCTATCGTATGGCACCAGCTGAGTTGAAGGAGCAGCTTCAGGAACTCCTAGATAAAGGGGTTTATTGATCCTAGTGTGTCACCGTAAGGTGAACTGGTCTTATTTGTGAAGAAGAAAGATAGCACAATGAGAATGTGTATTGATTACAGGAATCTGAACAAGGTGACAGTGAATAATAAGTATATACTACCCCGTATTGATGACTAGTTTGATCAGCTCCAGGGAGCAAGGGTATTCTCAAAGATTGATCTTCGATCAGGCTCTCACCAGGTGAGGATTAGGGACTCTGATATTATGAAGAAAGCTTTCAGCACGATATATGGGCATTATGAGTTTCTAGTTATGTCTTTTGGGATGAATAATGAGCCAGCCGCGTTCATGTATTTGATGAACAGCGTGTTCCGGCCGTATCTGGATTCATTTGTGATTGTGTTTATTGATGACATCCTGGTGTACTCGCGTAGCCAGGAGGAGCATGCTCAGCATTTGAGAGTAGTATTGCAGAGATTGAGGGAGGAGAAGCTTTATGCAAAGTTCTCCAAGTGTGAGTTCTGGCTTGGGTCTGTGGCTTTTCTGGGACACGTGGTGTCCAGTGATGGTATTCAGGTTGATTCAAAGAAGATTGAGGCAGTGCAGAGTTGGCCTAGACCGACCTCGGCCACTGAGATTCGTAGTTTCCTTGGGTTGGCAGGGTATTATTGCCGGTTTTTTAAGGGATTTTCCTCTATTGCGATGCCCTTGACCAAGTTGACTCAGAAGGGTGCTCCATTTGTGTGATCTGAGGAGTGCGAGGAGAGCTTTCAGAAGCTCAAGACAACTTTGACCACGACTCTAGTATTGGTATTGCCATCACCTTCAGGTTCCTACACTATGTATTGTGATGCCTCGAGAGTTGGGTTTGGGTGTGTGCTGATGCAGGAGGGTAGGGTTATTGCATATGCTTCTCATCAGTTGAAACCCCATGAGAAGAAATACCATGTGCACGATTTGGAGTGAGCAGCTATAGTCCATGCTCTGAAGATTTGGAGGCACTACTTGTATGGCATTTCTTGTGAGGTGTATATTGATCATCGCAGCCTTCAGCATCTGTTCAAACAGAAAGATCTTAATTTGAGGCAGCGGAGGTGGCTTGAGTTTCTAAAGGATCATGACATTACCATATTGTATCATCCGCGGAAGGCCAATGTAGTGGCCGATGCTGAGCCGGAAGGCGGTTAGTTTGGGCAACTTGGCGTATATTCTAGTTGGGGAGAGGACCTTTGCAGTTGATGTTCAAGTGTTGGCCAATCGGATGGTTAGATTAGATATTTCAGAGCCGAGCCGGGTGTTTGCTTGCGTTGTTTCTCGGTCCTCCTTGTATGACCGCATCAGAGAGCGCCAGTATGATGATCCACATTTGCTTGTCCTTAAGGACAGAGTTCAGCACGATGATGCCATAGATGTGACCATTGATAATGACGGTATGTTGAGGATGCAGGGCCGGATTTGCGTGCCCAATGTGGATGGGCTTCGGGAGTTGATACTAGAGGGGGCCCACAGCTCGCGGTACTCCATTCATCTAGGTGCCGCAGAGATGTATCAGGACTTGAGACAACACTACTGGTGGAGGAGGATGAAGAAGGATATTATGAGTTATGTAGCTCGATGTCTCAACTGCCAGCAGGTCAAGTACGAGCATCAGAGACTGGGCGGTGTTCTTCAGCGTATGGTTATTCCTAAGTGGAAATGGGAGAGGATTACTATGGATTTTGTGAGTGGTCTCCCTCGGACTTTGAGGAAGTTTGATTCAGTTTGGGTGATTGTGGATTGGCTAACTAAGTCCGCGCACTTCATTCCAGTATGTACTATTTACTCTTCGGAGCGGCTGGCAGGGATCTTTATTCGGGATATTATCAGGTTACATGGAGTACCAGTGTCTATTATCTCGGATAGAGGTACTTAGTTCACTTCTTAGTTCAGGAGGGTATTTCAGCGGGAGCTGGGTACGCAGGTGGAGTTAAGCACCGCATTCCATCCTCAGACGGACGGGCAGTCCAAGCGCACTATTTAGATTTTGGAGGACATGTTGCGTGCCTGTGTTATTGATTTTGGAGGTTCATGGGATGACTTGTTGCCACTTGCAGAGTTTGCCTACAACAAGAGTTATCAGTCGAGCATTCAGATGGCCCGTTTGAGGCGTTGTATGGTAGGCGGTGTAGATCTGTTGTTGGATGGTTTGAGCCCGGCGAGGCTAGATTGTTGGGGACTGAGATGGTTCAGGATGCTTTAGAAAAGGTGAAGTTGATCCAGGAGAGGCTTCGTACAGCACAGTCGCGCCAGAAGAGTTATACGGCCCGGAAGGTTCGTGATGTGTCTTATATGGTAGGCGAGAATGTCTTATTGAAGATTTCGCCCATGAAGGATGTTATGTAGTTCGGTAAGAAAGGGAAGCTGAGATCGATGTTTATTGGGCGTTTTGAGATACTCAAGAGGATTGGAGGAGTGGCATATGAGCTTGGTTTGCCACCCAGCTTGTCTAGTGTGCATCCAGTATTACATGTATCTACGCTCGGGAAGTATGTTGGGGACCCGTCTCATGTGTTGGACTTCAGCACGATTCAGTTGGATGATGATTTGCCATATGATGTGGAGCCGGTGGCTATTCTGGGTCGATAGGTACGAAAGCTGAGGTCCAAGGATATTTCTTCAGTGAAGGTGCAGTGAAGAGGTCGGCCCGTGGAGGAGGCTACTTGGGAGACCGAGCAGGAGATGCGGAGTAGATATCCCCACATATTTGAGGCTCCAGGTATGTTTCTTGACCCGCTCGAGGACGAGCGTTTGTTTTCGTTAGGGAGGATGTGACGACCCGGCCCGTCGTCACATGAGTTACCTCCCCGTTTCCCCCATATTATGTATCTCTATGATTTAATATCAGTATCTGAGTTGATTGGGTAGAGTTGGATTGATTTTAGTTGGAAATGAGGCACTTAGCCTTTTAGAAGGAAGCTTGTTTTGGAAAAGTCAACCGAAAGTTGACTTTCTAGCTAGAGGTCTCGGATGTGAGTTCCGGTGGTTCGGTTAGCTTTGGGGGATGATTTGTGGCTTAGGAGTGCGATCAAAATTGAATTTGGAGGTCCGGTGTAGAATAAGGCTTGAATTGGCGAAGTTTGAATTTTGGCGAATTCCGGTTGATAGGTGAGATTTTGATCTGATGGTCGGAATGGAATTCCGAGAGTTGATGTAGCTTCGTTAGGTGATTTTGGATATGTATGTAAAATTTCAAGTCATTCGGACATCGCGGGTTTTCGATCGAATGTGAGTTTCGGAAGTTTTGGTTGAACTTAGGCTTGAATTCGATGTGATTTAATGGTTTTAGCGTTGTTTGACGTGTTTTGGGGATTGGAACAAGTTTGAATAAGGTTTTAGTATATGTTGGTGCTTTTGCTTGAGGTCCCGGAGGCCTCGGGGTGATTTCGGATGGTTAAACGGGAATTTTGGAAGCATGCAGTAGGTCTGATCTTCTGGCTTCTGGTATTTCCGCATCTGCGGAAAAGGAGCCGCAGGAGCGGTTCCACAGATGCGGCTATAGGGTTGCAGAAGAGGTCCTTGATGGGGCCTGGTATATTCCGCAGAACTGGAAGTCTTTCCACAAAAGCGGACACCGCATAAGCGAATTTCGATCGCAGAAGCGGCCCTGGGATTTTTAAGTTGAACCGCATAAGCGGTGTTTTGATCGCAAAAGCGGAAGCCGCAGGAGCGGTGCATGGACCGCATAAGCGGAAATGACTAGGCAGAACAATATTAAGTTCCCTTCACGAATTTTGAAGGGGAAAACATTTGGGGCTTCGGACTTAGGCGATTTTTGGACGATATTTGAAGAGGGTTTCGAGAGTTTTGATCAGGTATGGATTCTTGGTCTTAGATTACGTTATTATGGTGTAAAAACATGGATTAACACCGAAAATCCAAGTGAATTAAGGTTAAAAATGGAGGTTAGGGCTTGAAATTTGAAAGAGTTTAAACTAGTAATTTGAGGGGTCAAATGGCCTCCGATTTTTGTGAATTTGGTATGTATGAACTCGTGGCGAGATAAGGAAGCCGGTGATGTTAATTTTATAATTTTTTGAGACGTGGGCCCAGGGCTCGGGTTTTGCCAACTTCGTGTTTTTGGGGGTTTTTTGAGTTCTTCCAATTGGGTTATGTCCCATTAGCTTATCATAACATATTCCTTGTGGTTTTGGCCAGATTCTATGCCCGGGGAGGTTGATTTGCGAGGGAAGCGCAAGGCGAGCTAGGATTTCGGCTGGCTTGAGGTGAGTAATGGTTATAAATGATGTACTGAGGGTTGGAAACCCCGTATTTGCACTATGTGCTGCTATGTTGAGATGAGATACGCACCGCATGATGAGCGTGGTGATGTTACTACTAGGTATTTGGACTCGGTCCGTCCCGATTGATGACTCTACTGTACTTTTGACTGAGACTGAGCTTATATCCATATATTTGGGGCTAGTTGCCACGTTTGGGGCCTTGTGCCGATCTGTAGAACCCTTAGGGAGCATGTTGAGCTAATTGACCTCACATTACCTGTTGAAAACACACTCTCAGTCATATCCTTAACTGAAAAACATAATATGAACTGGTCTTAGCAATTTGCACTCTAAATGAGGAATACCTGCGGTTGAAAACCCCGTCTTAGCTGAGTGGGCCCGAGAGGCCAAGTCTATATTGACTGAGAGGGGTCAAAGACCCCATAGTGAGGGTATTTGATATACACCGGATCGTGTTGCATGCCGCAGCAGTATATATATATACATATATGGATCGGACTGCACGACGCAGTAATATATTATATGGATCGGACTGCACACCGCAGTGATATATTATATGGATCGGACTGCATGCCGTAGTGATATATTATATGGATCGGATTGCACGTCGCCGTGACATACTATGTGGATCGGACTGCACGCCGCAGTATTATAGCGCTTGGGCTGTAGGAGCCCCTCCGGAGTCTACACACACCCCTAGTGAGCGCAATCGACTATTATTATTAGATCGGGCTGCGTGCCGCAGCAGTATATACTATTATTGGATCGGGATGTGCGCCGCAGTAGTGTATATTATTATTGGATCGAGCTGCGCGCCACAGCAGTATATACTATTATTGGATCAGGCCGCGCGTCGCAACAGTGTTGGTAATTTGCCTGACTTTTGAGAGATCTTTACCTGTTTTCCCTACTTAGCTGTTGTTTACTGCCTTTACTGTTGGTTATAGAACTAAGTAGTGTTTCTACAAGAACTCTTACTTTCTGTTGTTATTTATTGCTATTACTCACTGAGTTGGAGTACTCACTTTACTCACTGCACGTTGTGTGCAGATACAGGGATCCCGGAGGCATAGCTGAGTTTGTTGCTGCTGCCTAGCCCATCTGTCATAGTCATCGAGGTTGCTGCCTGGCATCCGCAGGACCCGGTTTCTCCTCTTATCTTTCTTTACTTCTGCATCTAGACATTCATATGTATAGGATATTGCTCTGTTGTATCTAGAGGCTCTAACTCGTGACGCCAGATCTAATATGGGTTGTTTCGATATTGTTGTGGTTTTCGCATAGTTTTTATTACTATCTGATTGACATTTTGCTTAAATTGGTATATTTAAATTTAATAACTGATAAGGAGCTTTGTAAACTTGGGTTTGAAAACGTTCTAAAGGTCGGGCTTGCCTAACAAGGTGTTGGATACCATCACGACCTAGGTTTGGGTCGTAACACATTAGAAGCGAATTGTCTTGAGTTAGATCCCAAACATTTGTCTTGCACCTATCCTATCAACCCTATCTTCTCCCAATTGATAACCTTCTTTGCTTATTACTTACATCGATTATCACTAGTCAATAGTTTAGACTCTTAGTAGATTTTAGTTTCAAATCACAAAACTTTAAAAAATTTATCATCTTGGATATCAATCAAACTACAAACTACGAAAATATTGTTAAACTCCAATTCATGTGGTTATGATATTATATTATACTATATTCGACTAGCGAGCATGTTTAAGTGTGTGTTTTACGCTATCAACTCCACTATCCTGAGAACATCCATGAGGACCAAACAGGCTCCTATCTGGTTGGAGGACTTTGTAACACTTCCAAGTCACAAATATGTTCCTTATTCTATTGCCAACTACATCTCCTATGATGGTCTTTCTCCCAAGTACCAATTTTATATAGCTGCCTCCTTGTCCAAAGGTTGTTTGGTGGTCCGGGCCCGGGCCTAAATGGGCCAAACGGGCGGGGCTTAACGGGCCTGGGCTTAGCGGGCCTGGGCTCTAGCGGTCCCGGGCCTCACGGTCCCGGGCTTCGTGGGCTCAACGGGTGGGACCAGCCCGTGACGGGCCTAAGCCCATGTGGTCGTGGGCTAAACGGGCGGGGCTCGTGGGCTTAGCGGGCCTAACAGGCTTTTTTATTTTCGGGCTTTTTTTTTTTAATTTTTTTTGTTAAAGCAGTTTCTTGTAAACCATATCATGGCTATATAAAAATATATGTTGTATATATGTAGAAATCTAATTATTAAGTGCTTGACGAAAAAGTAAAACAATAAAATAATAGTAAAATTAAATTGCCATGCATAATAAATTAATAACAAAGTACAACATGAAGCATAAATACTTCTAATAATTTTAAAATAACACAAATTGTTGAAAAATCTTAAAGACAAATTCGCGGATAAATACCATCAACACAATACTTTATATGCCTCCTTAAAATGCCCCAGGTATACCCTGAACGAAAATTTAAGACTCTTCCACA
>MU704690.1:36197-51329 GCA_026770625.1 Nicotiana glauca
CTGGCACGGAAGTAATATGTATCTGTTATAGGATTTATTTCAAACCATTATATACTTTAAATCCTATGTGCAAAATTATGTATTTCAAAAATGAAACTATTCTTATAGAAACCAACTTTAGAAAATCCAAAGTAACTACCAGAAGACCTATCAAATGGGATGAAATTGATTTGCCTAAGGAATGGTTCATAGAGGAAGCAGTTGCCCCTCGTAACACTGGTAATGCTGAGGTCACAGATATAGAACAGACCTCAGATGGCACTGTAAAAATTAGGTTCAATGAACCTATTCAAACTGATAATATCATTTTATCATCTAGACTTACTAGATCAAATTCTTCTTATATTTCTCCAATTGATTATGTGGTAGACTTTTCATCTAGAGTATCCACATCACAAATTAGAGAAAATAGTAGAATTGATAGTATAAAAATTGGTCAAAAAAATATTGTCAAGATTAATTCAGATTTTGAACCCACTGCATCCGAAATGGATTTTTCAAATAGTGTTAATGATGTCTGAAGACCAAATAGATTTTAGTCTGGGTTCACCGGCAAAAAAATGATTTTAGAAGAATTTCTAAAACCCAGATGGGCTGTTTTCAGAAAATGATTTCATGAAAACATGACTAGTTAATTAATACAATTTTTTAGACATGATTTTTATACGGATATTAGCAAGTAGAATAAAATCATTGCTTTTGTTCCTTGGTTTATGTCTAAACATGTTTATAACTATATTTCTGTGTTAGAAAGAGATTATATGCTCACCAGTGAGAAAACAACTAAATCAGTTTTTCCACCCCAACAATCTTTTCAAATGGGGGAAAAAGATAAAGTAGTTTATTTTACTGCCTTTTCTAAATTATTCGAAAATGATGTGGCTACTATTACGGCCAAAAACCTGAATACTATGCTTACTCAGAATAATTATACTAATATGTATGTTAGTATTCCGAGAGAACAGGTTATCACGATACAAGAGAAATTGGACAAGCTTATAGCTGAGGTCCAAAAGATTTCTCAAAAGGAGGCTAAAGGTAAAGAGCAAATAGCTACTATCAGCATCCAACCTCCACCGGAGGTAAAAGACTTTAAAATTAAAAGTCTTAATAATTTGGAAGAACTTCTTAATAAGAAATTTGGAGAGTTTAACGCTAGTCCTTTAACTCTAGAGCATAAACCTGACAAAGGTAAAAGAATACAGGTAGAGGATGAGATTAATAAAATCTCTGAAAAATATGCTCGCAAACCTTACCAAAGGTTGTTTTATTATCCTCGACCAACCCCTTAGGATGTTGTACTAGAAGAACATGATAATGACCACTACCACAAAGGTTATAGTGGGTCAGATATTTATGAGTGGAATGTCGACGGTCTTACTGAAAGGCAAATCTATACTACAGTGCATAGAATGCTTATGTACAGTACTATCTGCAAAGTTAATAATAATGCAGATAAGGCATATGCAAAAATGCTTATTGCTGGATTTACTGGTCAGCTTAAAGGCTGGTGGGATAATTATCTCACTCAAGACCAACGCAACAAAATTATGAATGCGACTAAAGTCGAAGATAATAAGACTGTACAGAATGCAGTCTATTCATTGGTTCTTAATATCATAGAACATTTTTTCTGGAAGATGGTCTGATTATAGTGAAACTATCAGAACTATGCTTCAGAATTAAAGGTGTAAGACCCTTACATCTTTTAGATGGTATAAAGATGTTTTCTTATCCAGAGTGATGGAATTACCAGAGAGTAGTAGTACTCATTGGAAGGCCAAATTCATAGACGGACTTCCTCCCCTATTCACAGAAAGGATCCGAAAAGTCCTTAGAGGCACAAGGATGAGTATCAATTATGATACTTATGGTAAACTTATTAGTGTATGCACTCAGAAGGTTTAGCCCTTTGCAATGAAATAAATCTAAACCAAGAAATTAAGAAACATCGTCTCACTGAGAGACAACAATTAGGTGAACTCTGTGAACAATTCGCCATTGACATTCCTTCAAAGAGGAAGAAGTCCCATAAGAAAAAGGACTTCAAAAAGAAAAAGGGTTCGCCTGAAAAGAGGCGTGAAAAGAACCAAAGAAGGAAGACTTTTCATAAAGCTTGAAACGGTTATATTAAAGCAAAAAACCCTCAGGCCTGCTATAAGTGTGGAAGAGTGGGCCATTATGCAAAGGATTGCAAGATCAAGGACAAAATCAAGAACTTGATCTAGATGAGAATATTAAAGATTCTCTTTGAAAAATTCTCCTAAATTCTTCTCCGGAGAATTCTGACTATGAATCAGGTCACGAGTCTTCAACCAGTGAAGACTTGAGAGTGCTTCAAGAAGAAGATTATATTTCATCTTCTGAAGATGACCAAGAGTTCTATAATGAAGGAAAATTCTCCAATCAGTGTTGTAATGATGAACTCTTTAATATCTACTCTCAGTTTAAAGACTTGACAATCAATTTCTTGAGTAACAACAACATGATAGAGCTGTTGAAGGTTAATAAAGACCCAGAATTAATGTCACAAATTATTGACAAGCTTCCTGCTAATTTAGAGGAAGAGACAGAGGTGGACAATAACCCATCTCCAACAAGACCTTACACCATGTCTGCAATTCAAAGAATGGTGAAAAACAAACCCCAGCTTGATAAGCCAGCTACAGTCCAACATTTAAGCACAGAGATAACTTATCTCAAAAAGCAAATCTCGGAATTAAAGTCTTCTCATATAGCATTGGATGAAAGAATTTTCAGATTAGAAAATTCTGATGTAATTACTTCAAATTCCAATGTAAAAATCACTGAGCTTAATACAGCTCCAAGTTCTTCAGAAGAAAGTACTGATAGTACTTTACTTGCTTCCATAGATTTTTCTAAAGATGAATTTTTAGAAAAACTCCAATATTTTGTTACCCAAATTTTTTTAATAAAAATAACTTTTTTAATAGACTACAATTTCAAAAAAGGAAAAGAGATTTTGTAACCCTAGAGAGAGGGGCTCTGGCGATTTTTTGCTTCCTAGAGAGAAAAAGTCGATTTTTCGACTGCCATAGACAATTTGGCCGGCGGCCAGCCTGCTTCTACGGCTGGTCAGCCTTCCCCCACCTTCTCGCAGCCCCCCCCCACCTCTAACAACATTACCCAGCCTTTAGATTACACTAAAATCCTAAAACCTTTGACCATGAACAGTGCCATGCAGGAACGTGACTCTACTATTGATCCAATTCCTGTACGTCGAGCAGCGCTTGTTAATGGACAACCAATGGTGAAGCTTACAGAGGCAGAAGTTGAGAGAATAAATGTAATAGAAGATCTCCAATATGTTGTGGTTGGTAAATTTTCGTATGGATGGCCAGACTTGAATGAGATTTGACGTATAGTTCCCATGCAATGTGGAACAAATAGAGAATGTTACATTGGGTATCTACGACATAGGCATGTTCTTATTCGAATGACTTTGTGGAAGGACTTTGTAGATTTTACATCCAAAGGTGCTCAATATATTAAAGACAAGCATGCACATGAGTACCAAATCAGACCTCTCATATATGATGTAAAATTTAAGGTAGGAGAGGAGACTCCAATGGCTATGGCTTGGATTTCTTTTCCAGGATTGCTGCCTACTTATTTTGTAAAAGTGTTTTTATTCTCACTTGCTTCAGCTGTGGGAAAGCCATTGCACTTAGATATTGCCACAATCAACAAGACTAGACCTAGTTGTGCTAGGGTCAAGGTGCTTTTAGATCTTTTAACTGATCATCCTAAAAAGGTGAGAATGGACATAGTCAATGAAGCTACAGGGGAAATAAGAACTGAATGGGTCACTATTAAGTATGACATGCTGCCTAAGTATTGCAAGGAATGTAGACTACAAGGGCATGATGATTTTGAGTGTTGGAGGCAACATCCTGAATTGTCACCTTATGATCAAGGCAAGCAGACTTCAAAAACTAACAAGGAGCAGATTGAGGTGTAGCATAAGCAACCCCTTATGATTTTGTCAAGTGGCGGAGTAGTTGGTAATATGAACACAGTTGAGGGACAATGGAAGGAGGTTAGGGATAATCGAGTGAGGAATAATGGAAATCATGTCGTCACATGAAAAGAAACAGTTCCTGCTAATCAAGCAAATGGACATCAGGTGCATGATTCAAGGAATTTTCCTCAAAACAATGCTGCAACAGTTCAGAACATGGAGCCAAACAGTAGTGATAGCGAACAGATCATTGCTGAAGGGAGAAGGCAAATTAACACAGTTGATGCAGTTCAAACTACAAACAAATTTGCAGATTTACAAACAGAAGAGGAATCTACTGAAGGAAATCATCTATCTATTGTGGAGGTTGGTGATACTACTCCTATCCAGAAAGAATTAAATCCAGCTGCAACAATTTCCACCCCTAAATCAACTGGAATGACATCATCTAAGAGAGATATTGCAGGCAGTAACAGTAGGGAAATTTAGGTAATTAAGGCAATTGCAACAACAGGTAAGGAATCCACATCTCAATGGGTAAATAGGACTTTTCCTGTTCGAAATGTTACAACAAATTAGTCTTATCAGGAGATCCAATCTCAATCACTAAACATGTGTATCATTCCTGAGCAAGTAAATTTAAAAAACAAGGTGACCTTTTCTGGAGGTAAGTTATTGTGTGAACAACATGAAGAAGAATCAGATGAATGTGAGTTTCTTGAAGGACATGAGGATGTTGAAGAGGTGAAGGACAAAGATCCAGATTTGTAAGAACAAAGTGTGAATGGCAAAAGTGGCAGAATTGGAGGACAAAGTGCAGGGGAGGGTGACAAGGTTATGATTACAGATGAGCAGGTCCCTCAAGTTGAACAAATTTCTAATCATAAGCTATCATCCAATATTAATCCCAGTAATATTGGATTGATTGAGATTATAGATCAGAATAATGATACAGGAGATTCAAAGCAACTAGGAGACAATGGTGATGTAGTACAACAACAACAAAAAGAAGTGATCCAAAAAGATTCAGAGAAGTTGCATAGTTCAGAACCACAGATTTTAGGAGATAAAACACTAGCCATGACTTAATATGAAGATTTGAAATGCAAACCTAATTAAAATACTATAGCTGAAGAGATGATGAACAAAATTGGGAACAAAAGTCTTGTTCCTAAGCATGCTCAGAATCAGATCATTAGCCAAAGCAATAAGGAAGGTGAAGATCAAAGGCATGGGGCAAATGGGAAAGACATGGATTCTGAATCAACAATTAAGAATTTTATCAATGTAGCAAGACAAGGGGACATTTCTCCCAGGCAAATGGAGGCTGTCAAATCAGCTGGTAGAGGCAAAAAGAAACAAGCAAGGGATACTACTAGGACTCAGGTTCCAGGAGTCCAAACAAGGAGAACACTTTCCAAATCAATTAATTAATGATGAATGCTCTGATTTGGAACATAAGATCTGTTAAGACAATGCAAGCCTTTGAAAGGGTTATCACAATGGAAAGACAATACCACTTTGATTTTATTGCTTTGATGGAGCCTAAGAAGCAGACAAGAATAGTAGATCAATATAGGAGGAGACTTGGCTTTGAGCAAGTAGTGGTTAATATGTCAAATAAAATCTGGATTTTCATAGATCAAAAGTATGACTTTGACATAATGGTCAACATGGAGCAACATATCACATTAAAAATGACTGACACTGATAGCAATAAGGAGTTCATCATCACTATGGTGTATGCTAAATGTCATGCAATTGAGAGAATTGAATTATGGGATACCTTGTACTCATTGGCTTTTGATATGTCTTTACCATGGCTTGTAGGTGGAGACTTTAATGTGATATGGGATGAAGAAGAAAAATTTGGGGGATTACCAGTGCATATTAATGAGATAGATGACTTTAGGCACTGCATATCCACATGCAGCTTATTTGATCTTGGATTTAATGGAAGTATATTCACATGGTGGAATAGGAGGGCTGAGGAAGATTGTATTTTCAAACGACTGGACACATGTTTAGGTAACATGGAACTTCAGGAACTTTGGCCAGGCTTGGAGATCAATCATCTACCTAAGATTGGTTCAGACTATTGTTCTTTACAACTCTCTTATAATCCTAACAACATGCCAATCAAAAAAGAATTTAGATTTTTGAACTTTTGGATCAAACGTGAATCATTTTTAGATGTAGTCAAAGAAAATTGGCAGGCTAATTTTCAGGCAAATCCATTCATACTGTTTAATCATAAGATGAAAAAGTTGAAGAAATCTTTATCTATATGGAGTAAAGTTACTTTTGGTGACATCTTTAAGCAAATAGCTAGTTTGGAGGAGGTTGTCAAGGTGCATGAGACTCAGTTTGAATTGAATCCATCTGTTGAAAATCGTACAAGACTACAAAGAGTTCAAGCAGATCTGATTAGAGTATGGGCTCTAGAAGAAGATTTTTGGAAACAAAAAGCAGGTTTGGCTTGGTTTAAAGATGGTGATAGAAATACAAAGCTGGTTCATATTCATGTCAAAGGCAACAGAAGGAAGTTGCAGCTCAAAAGAATTCAGGATAGGCATGGTATGTGATTGGAAGAAGAAGAAAAACTGCCATAAGAGGCTGTCCACTTTTATCAGCACCAATTCCATGAATCAGCTATTCCTACAGACTTCAGAATATTGGAGCATGTTCCTTTGATGATGAATGAAGAACAGAATTGCAGATTAACAAGTCAACCAACTATGGAGGAGGTTAAGAAGGCTATTTTTGGACTAAATGGTGACAGTACAGGGGGTCCCGATGGTTTCAATGGAAACTTCTTTCAAGCTTGTTGGGAAATCATTAAAGATGATATTTTGGGAATGGTGAAAGCATTCTTCAATGGCGAGGAGCTACCTAAATTTGTGACACACACTAATCTATTCCTATTGCCAAAGAAGAAGGAAGTGCAAACTTTTTCAGATCTAAGACCAATCAGTTTGAGTAATTTCTCAAACAAAATTATTTCCAGAGTTATACATGAGAGGATGGTCGATATATTACCTAACATTATATTAGATGTACAGGCTGGTTTTGTGAAGGGAAGGAGTATTGTAGGAAATTTGTTGCTTACACAGGAAATAATTACTGATAGTAGGATGAGAACTAAAGCAGGTCCTAATGTGGTGCTAAAGCTAGATATGATGAAGGCATATGACAGACTTTCCTGGCTTTTCCTCACAAAGGTTTTAAGGAAGATGGGCTTCTCAGAAAGATTCATTGGTTCGATATATGGTATTATTTCTAATAACTGGTATTTTGTGCTTGTTAATGGGCAACCACATGGATTTTTCAAGTCATCTAGAGGAGTAAAACAAGGTGATCCATTATCACCTACACTATTCATACTTGCTGCAGAAGCTATGTCAAGAGGACTTAATGCATTACACAGTAATCTGCACTTTTGCGGCTTAGGTATGCCTATGTGGAGTCCTAAGATAAACCATCTAGCCTATGCAGATGACACCATCATATTCTCATCCTCAGATGGTACTTCTTTGAGCCTTATTATGCATGCTCTGAATTTATATGAAGCTGCCTCAGATCAATTGATCAACAAGTCCAAATCTGCCATATATGTCCATCACTCTACACCTGAAGAAATAGTGAGGAAGATTGGGAGGATTACTGGAATAGGGAAACAGGAGTCCCCACTAACCTATTTAGGATGCCATATCTTCTACTCAAGGAGGAGGATGGATTACTATGAAGACCTAATGACCAAGATAATGGATAAGCCACAAACTTGGAAGGGGAAACTTTTGTCTATTGGTAGGAGAGCAGTTTTGATAAAAAGTGTTCTGCAAAGTATAACAATGCACTTACTTTCTGCAGTTAATCCACCTGCAAATGTGCTCAATAAACTGCCCAAAATATTTGCTAGATTCTTTCAGAGCAGTTCTGTAGATGGAAGGGCAAGACACTGGGCTTCATGGGACATCTTATGCTTACCTCAAGAGGAAGGAGGAGTTGGATTTAGATCACTTCATGACATGTCAAAAGCCCTATTTTACAAACTATGGTGGAATTTACGGACAAAGCCAACTTTGTTGAGTTCCTTTATGAGTCAAAAATATTGCAAAAAGATGAATGTCATAGTGGTTCCTTGGAGAAATGGATCACATATATGGAGGAGGATGCTTGAATGTAGAGATCTTGTGGAGCAATTAATTTTATGGAAACCAAGAATGGGATCATCCCTTTTTTGGTTTGATAACTGGACAGGATTGGGATCCCTCTATTTTGTGACACCTCCAGAGTTCCTAGTTGATGAGGAAATTCATAATGTGATGGATGTAGTTACTGCAGGCCAGTGGAATGAGGAGCTAATTAGGGACATTCTTCCTGATGATCTAGCAACTCATATATTGGAGAATATAGCATGTCCTAATAATTCAGATGAACTAGACAAACCAGTTTGGACTTTGGATACAAGAGGACAATTCACTATTAAATCTGCCTGGGAATATTTAAGAAGAAGAAAAGATCCCGCTATCTCATATTGTAATATGTGGGTGAAAGGATTGCCTTTTAAAATCTCCTTTTTTATGTGGAAATTATGGAAAGGAAAGCTACCACGGGATGATACTTTGAAAAGAATGGGCTGCTTCATGCCATCAAAATGTTGGCGTTTTGTAATGCCAAGTGAAAAAACAATAGGACATGTGTTCTACAGATCATATACAGCTGAAAGAGTATGGTCCTACTTCTTTTCTCATGCTGGTATGTCCTTGGAAGGATTAAGTTTACATCAAGCAATAGTAAAATGCTGGACTGTGCAATTGATCCCTAGACTCAAGTCTATTTATTTAGCATTACCTAGTATCATTGTTTGGGAACTTTGGAAAAGGAGAAACAGTAACAAGCATGGAGATCCAGTGTCTACTAATAGAGTGGTGTATCAAGTATGTACAACTATTCAGTCACTTATCAAGGTAAGGAAACCTGGGTGCTAAGGCTATGTTGGAGGCATTGAAATACACTATGGCTACTGGTATTGATAATATTTGGGTACAAACAGATTCAATGCTTCTGAAAAGGGTGATTGAAAGGGAATGGAAGCCTCCTTGGATTATTGAAGAAAAGGTGAAGGAGATAAGGCAGATGTTGAATGTACTCAATGGCAGACTATCACACATATTCAGAGAGGGGAACAAACTAGCAGATCACTTAGCCAATTATGCTTTGGATCAAGGGTCAATTGAATGTTTCTCCTTTCATCACTTGGACACACAAGGTAGAAGGCTAGTAAATGGGGATAAAATGCAATGTCCATACTTAAGGGTGAAGGTAACCAAGAACCAAAGATCATGGTGACAAGGAGAACAACAAAAGTGGTCTGCAGGAGTCACAATCACCATATACAAATCCATAAGGAGGAGTACACGGTGATCATAGTTTTATCTAACAATGTTTTCTTTTTTGCAGGTTTGGTGTCAGCAGCTATGGCTTGTTCTTTGATGGAGATTCAACTGGTGGTATTATTGCCTAGCACTCAACCCAGTGAAAGGAAATCAAACACAAACATAGCTGTAATTTCTAAGATGGGCATTCTGTTGTGCAAAAGCAGGGCTGCCTGCCAAATTCAAGTAGCAAGATTGGAGTTTTATTTGCCCAGAATTCAAATTGGGAAAAGGGAAATAGGTGATACAGCAGCTTTAAAGAAGGTGATACTGGTTGCAGGAGTTCAGGATAATATGGGGGTAAGCTTGCATAACAGGAGCTATAAGGAAATATATGGCAGGAATCAATATCAATGTGGTACAATATATGTTAGTGGTGAATTTAATAAGAGGAAAGCTGCAACAAATCAAAACATACAGCAGAAGGAGAAGCATGAACTAAGAGCAATAAATGATCTGGTAACTTGGAATAAGAAGGATACAAGGAGTAGGAGGAATAGACGGGATATTAAGGAGTATATGATAGGAGCAGGATCTTTTGATAGCAGAGGAAATGCAGGGGTTAGTATCAAAATCACTCCAGACTTTGGTCCAATGGAATGCAATGGATTTGGGGATATGGATGTACAAGGGAAGAAGATTGTCAATAGTGATAAAATGCAAATGTCTATACCGACGAGTAATGGTTGCAAGAAGTTAGGAGTAGAGGTACAAAGGAGTAGCAGGAGCAGGAGAGTTGCTAGAAATTCAGTCTATCACTATATTCAAATCTAAAAGGAGGAGAGTGTAGTGATACTTTTTATTACTAACCTAGTTTTCGTTTTTGCAGGGAATGCTACTGTGATCATGCCCTATCCCTTGAACAAATCTTACTTGGTGGTATCAGTACGTTGTACTCAATCCAAGGAGAGGAATGCAAGGGAAGGCACAAGCATGACAGTATCCAAAGGAAAGCAAGATAGGTCCAACCATATAACACATACAGGGAGTCATGCATATTTGAGGATCCAATATCCTCACAAAAAGCAAACATCAAATACAAAAAGCAAGATAAAAAAACAAGAGGAGATGAAGATCTTCGGTTCTATAACAAAAAGCAGGAATCTCTGTCCGTTGCAAAGAAATCTGGACAGTAATGCTGTTATCTTGACTGGAGCCTCAAGATGCAACACAAATGAGACAAGGCAGGCTATTCGACTGATCTTTAGTAGCTTAAACAAAGACTGGATCTTCAATTTCCATCTTCATTCTACATGCAGCACTCAAGATGAAGAAGAGATATATTCAGGCACAAAGGCATTACAACAATCACACATAGCAGCTCACAGTAATTACAGGAAATTAATTTAACAATAGAGAAGATTTGGTCACAATTTGTTGATCCAAACAATGAGCAAAAGAAGAAAGCAATGGCGGAGCTCTGAAGAAGATAGTTGGGAAGACGTTAACATCTATGTGAGGTACAGGAGTACTCAAACAGATATATGGAATGTAATGACAGCAATAAATATGTCAAGATAATGTTACATGTGTACAGTGGCAAAGATACAATCAAATGGGCTACATTTGCAATTTGAGGACCTGGGATTTATTTGGGCGAACTGTGGCTATCTACGCAATTCACATATAGAGCTGATGGCTTTTCTTGGCCCAGTAGAAGTGAAATTCAAATTCACATACATGGATTGGGCTTATTATGAGATACGGGCACCCTATTTTATATGGGCTAGTTTTTATACAATTTTTAGTAGTACATGTCTGATATCAAATTTGAGTATTATACTCAATTTTGGTAATAGGACAGATGTAATTTACAAAGTTTACTCAGTACATTTCATAGAACATCAGAACACTTTATATTTTTCTCATTTATATATAAATAAAAACTAGCCCTAGGTTATGCCTAGTGGATTTAAAAAAAAAAATCAAAAAAGAGTTTATTGCTTTATTTAACAGTGGAGCAGATTTAAATTGTGTAAAAGAAGGAGTAATACCCTCCAGATATTTTTATAAGACCACTCATCGTTTAAAAAATACTATTGGTAATTTAATGGGTATTTCATATAAATTACCTAAAGCTTATATTTGCCAATAAGATATTTGTATTCCTGAAACTTTTGTTTTGGTAAAAGATATAGACAGGGATGTAATACTTGGTGTTCCATTTTTTTATAAAATTAATGCCTTTTTTTATATTGGGATACGAAAAGTTTTACCAAAACTAATGGTGGTAAGAGTATCACTTTTGAGTTTATAACTCAGCCTGTCCAACGTTTTCTAAACGAGATTATTTCTAATAATATTTCTTCAAAAGAAAATCAAATTGAATTTTTGAAAAATGAGATTTGTTCCATTACTATTGATCAGGATTTAAAAAATCCTAAATTAGTTGAGAAAATAAACTTTCTCAAAAATTAATTTTCTGCTTCTATTAGTGGTGACCACCCAAATCAATTTTGGAGCAGAAAAAAGCATATCATAAATTTTCCTTATGAAGAAGATTTTTCGGAGGATAATATTCCTACCAAGGCCAGAACTTTCCAAATGAAATATGAATATTTGCAGTAATGCAATAAGGAAATTGATTCCTAAGGCAAAAGGGCTTAATTAGACCCTCCAAGTCCAAATGGTCTTGTACTGCTTTTTATGTGAACAAGCATGCTGAACAGGAATGAGGAGTTCCTAGATTAGTTATTAACTATAAACTTCTAAATAAGGTTTTAAAATGAATTAGATATCCTTTTCCTAATAAAAAGGATTTTCTTGATAGATTACATAATGCCAATATATTTTCAAAATTTGATTTAAAATCAGGTTATTGGCAAATTCAGATATCTGAATTAGATAGATATAAAACTGCTTTTAGTGTACCAATAGGCCAATATGAATGGAATGTTATGCCTTTTGGTTTGAAAAATACTCCCTCTGAATTTCAAAAAATCATGAATGATATATTTCTTCCTTATACGGATTTCATAATTGTTTATATTAATGACATTCTAGTATTTTAAAAAAATATAGAATCTCATTTTAAACATCTTGATTTATTTAAGAAAATTATTATTCAAAATGGTTTAGTAATATCAAAACCAAAAATGATGATTTTCCAAACTTTGTTAGATTTTTGGGTCATAACATTGAAAAAGGTAGGATCATTCCTATCAATAGAAGTATCGAGTTTGCTTCTAAATTTCAAGATATAATTACTGATAAAACCCAACTCCAGCGTTTTCTTGGTAGTTTAAATTATATTTCTCCTTTTATAAAGGACCTTGCTCAGGATACTGCACTTCTTTATGACAGATTATCGAAGAACCCTAAAGTCTGGACTGATAGTCATATTGAATCAGTCAAAAGAATTAAACAAAAGGTTCATAACCTCCCTTGTTTAACTCTTGCCAATCCTACTTGGGCAAAAGTTTTAGAAACAGATGCTTCTGATATTGGTTATGGTGGTATTTTTAAACAATGTTCACCATCTGATAAACAAGAATATCTTGTTCAATTTTAATCTGGAAAGTGGAATAATGCCCAGAAAAATTATGCGACTGTAGCAAAAGAAATTCTTGCTATAGTGAAATGTGTTATGAAATTTCAGACTGATTTATATAATCAAAAGTTTATTATTAAAACTGATTGCCAAGCTGCAAAATTTATTTTTAATAAAGACTTCAAACATGATGTTTCTAAATAGATGTTTGCTAGGTGGCGAGCTTTGTTAGCACCTTTTGATTTTGACATAATATATAAAAAAGGGTCTGATAATACCCTTCCTGATTTTCTTACACGAGAATACTTGAACTCATAGTTCCTTCCTCAATAATATTAATTATGAGTTTTTACACATTATTTTTTTATGAGAAAACAATAATTACTATTTTAAAGGTAATACCTTTACACAGAGACTTACATAGTCTTACTATGGATATAATAATGGAAGATATCATGCATGAGATGATTTTATTAGGTCATTTTTTGGATGATTCTGAGGAAATAGATAATAGAATAATTCAAATACATGGTCGTCTAGATTTTGATAATACTCAAGATCTTTCCTAATAAAATTTCTTTCATATGCAGAACATGAGACCTACATACAGACCTACTCGAGGACGAGGAAGAGGAAGAGGTTCAAATAATAATAGAGAGAATAATATTCTCGCTCAAATTAAAATCGACACCTTATAGCTGGGAATTACTTGAGGTAATACCGACCACCCATTATACAAGGAGTTCATGGATTTCATACAATCCAAAAAGGATGAAGGTCCATCTAAACCATAAACTGTAGAACCACATTGGACTTTCCAAAATCATACACAAGGTCAGAATCTCACGTTTCTGTATCCAGAATAAATCCCGAACCAGTTGTAATAACCCATACCTGCAGCCTAGGCTGCATTCATCTAATATACCACATAACTCAAACACATGCAGCGATAACTTCCATTCACAACAGCTGCCAATGGCAACCAAATGTCGGTAGAAAACTGTTCTATTAGCTACAATATTATTCCGACACTTTCATATACTTCCATCGGTAAATAAAACACGCGATAACCATATCCATTCCTCAAGTCACCCATACACAAAGCTATTTCCCTGTTGACTCATGTCACGAAAGATTTTCGAGCCAAACCTCGATATGAACTCTCTAATCAGCCGAAATCACATCTATTCGCATTTATTAATGACTCAAACAATTTCCTCGAATTCAACGCACCACTCTGGTGATATGGCACCTTATCACAGGACTAAGCCACAACTCGCATAATCTACGCACCAATAAGGAGTAGTCTGAACATACTCAAATCGGAACAATTGACTCAAACGGAAGAGCTGTGCCTCTAGCTCATCAATACCATTACAACACAAGGCTGAGACCCCGTATCACATCATAGAAATAGAACACCTAAATCTACCTAGAAAGGGCATAACTCCGCATAGCCTCGTTATAATGCGTGATCTTATCCCAATATTGTTACACATGAAGCACCTCAAGTCACCAGCTCAAAATAAACAGCCACGCACATATTGATATCTGAAACCAAGGCAATTCATAGACCTCCCCAGAGCACTAACAAGCTCAATAACAACAGATTCAACCTACCACTCAACAATACACATCAGGACTACACAAGCCATCTAAATCTGAATACGTAGCCTCATCGGTCTACCAACGAACTCAATGCCAAGAGGCCTGAAGATGCTCCTTCCCCTTTTTATAACTCCCGCAGGAGCCGTACGATACGGTTCCCGGCATCAAATAAATACCGAAATCCACAATTTTACCCGACGACATGCCTAGCCACAAGAACGCATCCAAAAAGTCCCTCAATGCCGAAACTGAATCAATTGTAGAAAACTTCTGTGCTAACATTCGCCACGAAGGCCCGATTAAGAAAAGCAGTCCTATCTAACTGTACGCTGATCTTTGGTATACCAACCACTCTACTAAGACATAGTCCGATGCACCTCGCCACGCAACCTGTGGCATTTTTTTTTACATATCCCACCGCACATTAATCTAGAATAACTAACACTGAGACAACCCAGTCTACAATCCAATATCATAACCACAAATCACCATACCTGATCTCAATTTCCACCGTATGAATACATATCACACATTCAGTGCCCATTCATTCAGCGAGAGATATTCTAAAATTTCCCTGAGCCATCAACAACTCAAAACATCCTAATATTCCTTCA
>MU704690.1:57678-68598 GCA_026770625.1 Nicotiana glauca
CAGACATCGACGCACTCAACTAGTCAAGAACTTTCATTGATCCCATTAAGAAGGAAAATCATTACACACTCCATGCTTCGCATACCCATAAGAAATATACTCATCTTCAAATCACGGTAAAACACATCAAGAACTCTCTCTCCCAATTCCATTGCACAAGCTAAATTGCCAGGACTGAATCCTTCTATTCAAACCAAGTTAAGCAAACTGCCAACACTTAAAAGCTTTGCTGCACAATACCTGTAAGGCTCACTACCTCAAACACATACAAGAATTAATATGTCCTTACCATACCGATTTGGCTCATTATCAAGCTATTCCATTTATCCAATTTCCTTCCTGGTTCATCTTTAATTGGATATTCTCCCTTACTGTAGTACCACAATACCTCAACCTAGGTTACTACACGAGACTCGCACATAAAACTACACGGTCTAAGACCCATAGGCTACTAAATACCCTCTCAACGTTTCCCATAAATACCACGTTCCAAAATGCTTTACTTTGAAGAACTTCCTGCGATTCTGAATTTGTTTACCATTACCTTCCAAAGGCAGATGCGTAGAATCCCATGATCAACACAAAGTACCATAAGTCTTGATCTGTTCTAATGAAAACACAGTCTCTAGCCACATACGCAAACTTAAGACACCCGATTGATACATGTACAATCTTGAACACATTAAAACCATTCACGAGAGTGATTCACTCTCATTCATACTGCAATTTAGCTGACTTAACGAACAGAACCACTCGTGTCTTATTAGCACTCTGACATCGTAGGATCCGATCTCATTCCATTTCAACGAACATCTTCCTTTCCTACACAGTGAGCATTCTTTATCAACAACAGCTCAATACATCCTATTGTCTTCACACATCTACGAAGTACCATATAACCTTTATCAAAATTTTTCTTTACTCATGCCATCCTCGGCTCCTTTTCTGCAACCCGGACTGATTCGCCAGCATACCTCAAAACGAAAACAACATAGCACATAACTGTGCAATCGGCTGATCACCAACAACCTCCCCAACTTGGCTCGAAGCCATCTGTCAGGACACATTTACTAACCCATAATACTTTTACTCTAATGGTTCCACAATATTCTAGTGAGATTAAACTCAAATCACTTATAAGTTGTGAAAACACAAATCACTCTCTTGCATTCACGCACATAACAGTCAATTACTCCTCTGCATTACTAAGTCCCAATATTTTATTTATTTATTTATTTTTATTTTTTTTGAAAATTTCGGCAGAGTTTCCTTTGAAAATGAGCCTATCCACATGCTAGAGAATCACCAAAACCATCCTAAAAACACGCCCACAACTTGACAAAGCATCATAATGTAAAGCAACGACATAAATCTCAATACTACATGTATTATATCATCGACATTGATACATGGACCTGCGTTGCACCTACTCGAATCACAACACATAGAAAATACCTTTCAATTACACATAAGATCTTCTAATATACATATAAGGATCATACCACTTGAGGACACTCCGCAGGAGATATCCCACCTGCTTTGCCTTAATTCAGTATTTCAGCATACCTTCCACCATCATATACGTAATACACAACCATTTAATCTTTCTGAGTCCGAACTCATACCGCCATACGTATTGTACTACACTTCCCAACTAGGAATACGAAAATATTATTCACGAGCCCATAACTTGGGGCTACACAACAAATCACAATAGAAAACGAATCACTAACAGTTCATCTATTATCTCGCAGACTCCGTCATCACTACCAAGACATATAATAACATCACATCACATGAATATCAAACCGCCATTCCGGCTAATAGGGACAATACTGATCATATAAGTTCATAATACCAGCTTGCAAAATCAGCACCTCGGTTCTCAAGCCATATGCAAAGATCCGGCCTCAAGTCCTCTAGACTGGCCCATCATCGAACTCACGGGATCACATCTCGCCCCTCGATCGGGGAATCACAAGCCATCAAGGCACTTGCAATACTGAGCGCTCATGTGCTCATACAGACATGTGGAAGGAATTTCAAGAGTTACATCTCAAGCTGAATCAAGTACGCACGATAAGAATTCCAAGAAAGTGAAGTTTTCCTAAAAGTTCTGCAGCCTCTCGAGGATAAATACAGACGTATCCATACCGATTCGTGAGACTCTACTAACCTACTCATGACTCATGAGACCTAGTAACCTAGGCCCTAATACCAACTTGTCACGACCCAAATTCCATACCCGGTCGTGATGGCGCCTCTCGTGAAGACGAGGCCAGCCAACAACCCCAAATCCTCTCTTTAACATCTATTAAACATAAATGAATAGAAAATACAACTTATTGGCATTAAACTATTGATTTCATCCTAATACAACCCGACCGGGGTGTCACAAGTCATGAGCATCTAAAGGAGTCTAAATACATTTACAAGACCAGTAGTGTACAATATGGAATTTAAAAGTCAAAAGGGTAGAAAATCCGGTGCCGCGGACGCTGGCGGTCACCTGGCTCAGCTATGGTAGCAAATCTTCAATCAGCTCAAACCCGCTACCGGGTAACAAATACCTACATCTGCACGCGAGGTGCAAGGAGTAAAGTTAGTACTTCCAACTCAGTGGTAATAAGAGCGAATAATATCTGAGCGATAAGAAAACACATATGAGCACTCCAAAATGCTATAACAGACAGTACAACCCTTTGAGAAAATAGCAAAAATCGTAACACTGTGAAAAATCCTTTAGAAAATCTCAAGCTCAATTAAAAATCTCTTTTGAAATATGCCTTTTTAATAGTTGCAAAAATAATTTCCACAAGTAGGGAATAATCAGGAATCTGCCCCTCAGGCAATATTAACCTCTCAGTACAGTATCAGCTCCGCGGGCTCAATCCCAACTCACAAAGTACATCATCAGCCTCTCGGGCTCAACACTCCTTAACATGTAACACTAGGGTATCTGGTTAACAAGGCAAGTAATAGCATGTATGCCAATGATATATGAGTGCTAAAAGTCATGCCACATAGTACAAGCAAGAGTGAATGCATAAATGCAATGCAATGCATATGATCGCTGCGGCACGCAGCCCAATCCATTTGGGTACCCTGCGCTCACTGGTGGTGTGTACAGACTCTGGAGGGGCTCCTACAGCCCAAGCGCTATAATACTGCGGCGTGCAGTCCGATCCACATAACGTATCATCGCGGCGTGCAGTCCGATCCATATAATATACTACTGCGGCGTGCAGTCTGATCCATGCAATATACTACTGCGGCGTGCAGTCTGATCCATGCAATATACTACTGCGGCGTGCAGTCCGATCCATGCAAAGTATATGCATATGCACACATAACACTCGAGTCCTGAAAGCCTCCTTACATCACTCTTCATGGCCTCTCATATGGCCCTCGGCCTCAATCAGTCCAAAATAGTCAAAAGCCTCTCGGGCATCAGTTAAACAAATATACTCAACTCAAACAATAGTTCAACTATCAGTTAAAACTCCAAGTTGGAGAAAAAATATAGCTGAGTTCATGAAACAGTGCAAATCACATGGACTGAGTTCAAATAATATTTCAAATAGTGAGGAAAACAGTGATGATAGTTCATAAAGAGTTCAAATAATCGGCAATAAGCCCCAAGTATGGCAATGAGCCCAAATCATAATGATGACAACAAACTATTTGCAAATACATGGTAAAAACCAACAACCGGGACGGACCAAGTCACGATCCCCAACGGTGCTATACCTCATGCTCAGGTCCAGCGTGCAAGTCACCACAATACAGCACTAAGATGTGCAAATCCGAGGTTTCAAACCCTCAGGATATCATTCCCAAGTATTACTCACCTCGAACCGGCGGAATCTCAAGCATGCGATGCCTTTGCCCCTCAAATCGGCCTCCACGCGCGTCGAGTCTAGCCAAAAACAGAGCGAATACATTATAATATGCAAATGGGACATAACCCAATCGAAAAAACTGGAAAAATACTCAAAAACACGAAATTGGCAAAACCCGAGCCCCGGGTCCACGTCTCGAAAAATTTTGAAATTCACATTTCCGGAATCCTCTTCTTACCACAAGTCCGTACATACCAAGAACTCCCAAATCAGACAACAAATGACCTTTCAAATCCTAAATTTAGTGTTTTTGCTCCAAGCCCTAATTTCTTAAAATTTTGCAATATTTTCATGAATTCCATGGATGATTCTTCAATAAAACATGTATTTAACTCATAAGACTTACCTCCAACGATTCCCAGTTGAAACCCCTTCAATTCCCGTCCAAAAGATCCCAAAGCTTGCTAAAAAATGGTGAGAAATGGGTTTGATTCGCAGATGAAATGTTTTTAAGCATTCTGGCCCAGGTGCGAAATAACCCTATGCGATCGCATCACTAACACTGCGATCGCATAGCACAAAACTCCAGCCTCTCCAATTTCTCTTATGCGATCGCACTAACATCCCCGCGTTCGCATAGAATAAAACATTGCTAGGGACCCCAGGCCCAAATTACACTACGCGATCGCAACTACCCGTATGCGAACGCACTGACCCATCTTCCGAACCTAAGGCTGTGCGACCGCATAGAGCAAAACAGGACCCCTATCCAAACCTCCTATGCGATCGCAATGCACCCTATGCGATCGCATAGAGCAAATTTCTCTGCAATACTTCAGCTGATTTCTGCAACTCCCAAAGGCCAAGAATGGTCCGTTTGACCACTCGAAATCACCCCGAGGCGCCCGGGACCTCAACCAAAAGAACAAATATGTTCTATTACCTTATTCAAACTTGCTCGAATCATAAAATCACTATTGTTAACATCAAAATCGTTCATTTTCATCAAATCAAGCATAAGTTTCTTAAAAACCTCCGAATTGCACATTCGGTCAAAAACCCGACCAAACGACGTCCGAATGACCTAAAATTTTTAGACATATCCAAAATTACCTAACGAAGCTACTGCAACTCTCGGAATTCCATTCCGACCCTCGGATTAAAATATCACCTAGTAACCGAAAATCGCCAAAATACTAACTTCGCCAAAATAGGCTAACTTCTTCACCGGACCTCCAAAATTACATCTGATTGCGCTCCTAAGCCATAAATCATCACCCGGAGCTAACCGAATCATCGGAATTCAATTCGGAGCCCTCTAACTCACAAGTAAACATCCGGTTGACTTTTCCAATTTAAGTCTTCTTAAAAGAGGCTAAGTGACTCATTTCTTAATAAAATTACTCCAATTAAATTCTAACGCACTCAATACCGATAATGAAACATAAAGCAACGCAATAAAGGGGAAATGGGGCGGTAACTCAAGTGACGACGGGTCGGGTCGTCACAATTTTAAAACTTTATTTAGAGGTTTATAGTTAATAACTAATCTAGGAACTCCTCGTTCCTATTCAGCATGCTTGTTCACATAAAAAGCAGTACAAGACCATTTGGACTTGGAGGGTCTAATTAAACCCTTTTGCCTTAAGGAATCAATTTCCTTTTTGCATAACTCCAAATATTCAGAGTTCTGTTGGCAATGGCCATGGTAGGAATATTACCCTCCGAAAAATCTTCTTCAT
This sequence comes from Nicotiana glauca, assembly GCA_026770625.1. Taxonomy (NCBI): domain Eukaryota; kingdom Viridiplantae; phylum Streptophyta; class Magnoliopsida; order Solanales; family Solanaceae; genus Nicotiana; species Nicotiana glauca. The sequence continues at coordinate 63,263 of MU704690.1, forward strand.
AAGGAAGATATATGATATGCTTTTTTCTGCTCCAAAATTGATTTTGGTGGTCACCACAAATAGAAGCAGAAAATTGATTTTTGAGAAAGTTTATTTTCTCAACTAACTTAGGATTTTTTAAATCCCTATCAATATTAATGGAACAAATCTCATTTTTCGAAAATTCAATTTGATTTTCTTTTGAAGAAATATTATTAGAAATAATCTCGTTTAGAAAACGTTGGACAGGCTGAGTTATAAACTCAAAAGTGATACTCTTACCCCCATAAGTTCCAGTAAAACTTTTCATATCCTAATATAAAAAAGGCATTAATTTTATAAAAAATGGAACACCAAGTATTACATCCCTGTCTATATCTTTTACCAAAACAAAAGTTTCAGGAATACCTATATCATGTTGGCAAATATAATCTTTAGGTAATTTATATGAAATACCCATTGAATTACCACTAGTATTTTTTAAACGATGAATGGTCTTATGAAAGTATCTGGAAGGTATTACTCCTTCTTTTACACAATTTAAATCTGCTCCACTGTCAAATAAAGCAATAAACTCTTTTTTGAAATTATAATCTATTAAAAGAGTTATTTTTATTAAAAAATTCGGGTAACAAAATATTGGAGTTTTTCTAAAAATTCATCTTCAGAAAAATCTATGGAAGCAAGTAAAGTACTAGTAGTATTTTCTTCTGAAGAACGTGGAGTTGTATTAAGCTTAGTGATTTTTACATTGGAATTTGAAGTAATTACTTCAGAAGTTTCTAATCTGAAAATTCTTTCATCCAATTCTATATGAGAAGACTTTAATTCCGAGATTTGCTTTTTGAGATAAGTTATCTCTGTGCTTAAATCTTGGACTGTAGCTGGCCTATCAAGCTGGGGTTTGTTTTTCACCATTCTTTGAATTGCAGACATGGTGTAAGGTCTCGTTGGAGATGGGATATTGTCCACATCTGTCTCTTCTTCTAAATTAGCAGTAAGCTTGTCAATAATCTGTGACCATAATTCTGGGCCTTTAATAACCCTCAACACCTCTATCATGTTGTTGTTAGTCAAGACATTGATTGTCAAGTCTTTAAACTGAGAGTAGACATTAAAGAGCTCGTCATTACAACGTTGATTGGAGCATTGTCCTTCATTATAGAACTCTTGGTCATCTTCAGAAGATGAAATAAAATCTTCTTCTTGAAGCACTCTCAAGTATTCACTGGTTGAAGACTCGTGACCTGATTCATAGTTAGAATTCTACGGAGAAGAATTTAGGAGAATTTTGCAAAGAGAATCTTTAATATTCTCATCTAGATCAAGTTCTTTGGTTTTGTCCTTGATCTTGCAATCCTTTGAATATTGGCCTACTCTTCCGCACTTGTAGCAGGCTTGAGGGTTTTTTTCTTTTACATAACCCTTTCTAGCTTTATGAAAAGCCTTCCTTCTTTGTGTCTTTTCACGCCTCTTTTCAGGAGAACCCTTTTTCTTTTTGAAGTCCTTTTTCTTATGGGACTTCTTCCTCTTTGAAGGAATATCAATGGCGAATTGTACATAGAATTCACCTAATTGTTGTCTCTCAATGAGACAATATTTCTTAATTTCATGGTTTTGCTTTATTTCATTGCAAAGGGCTAAAACTTCCTGAGTGCATACAATAATAAGTTTACCATATTAGTAAGTATCATAATTGATACTCATCCCTGTGCCTCTAAGGACTTTTCGGATCCTTTCAGCGAATAGGGGAGGAAGTCCATCTATGAATTTGGCCTTCCAATGAGTACTACTACTCTCTGGTAATTCCATCACTCTGGATAAGAAAACATCTTTATACCATCTAAAAGATGTAAGGGTCTTACACCTTAAATTTTGAAGCATAGTCCTGATAGTTTCACTATTATCAGACCATCTTCCAGAAAAATGTTCTATGATATTAAGAACCAATGAATAGACTACATTCTGTACAGTCTTATTATCTACGACTTTGGTCGCATTCATAATTTCGTTGTGTTGGTCTTGAGTGAGATAATTATCCCACCAGCCTTTAAGCTGACTAGTAAATCCAGCAATAAGCATTTCTGCAATTGCCTTATCTGCATTATTATTAACTTTGCCGATAGTACTGTACATAAGCATTCTATGTACTGCAGTATAAATTTGCCTTTCAGCAAGACCTTCTGTATTCTACTCACAAATATCTGACCCACTATAACCTTGGTGGTAGTGGTCAATATCATGTTCTTTTAGTAGAACATTCTAAGGGGTTGGTCGAGGATAATAAAACATCCTTTGGTAGGGTTTGCGAGCATATTTTTCAGAGATTTTATTAATCTCATCCTCTACCTGTATTCTTTTACCTTTGTCAGGTTTATGCTCTAGAGTTAAAGGACTAGCCTTAAACTCTCCAAATTTCCTATTAAGAAGTTCTTCCAAATCATTAAGACTTTTAATTTTAAAGTCTTTTACCTCCGGTGGAGGTTGGATGCTGGTAGTAGCTATTTGCTCTTTACCTTTAGCCTCATTTTGAGAAATCTTTTGGACCTCAACTATAAGCTTGTCCAATTTCTCTTGTATCGTGATAACCTGTTCTCCCAGAATACTAACATACATATTAGTATAATTATTATGAGTAAGTATAGTATTCAGGTTTTTGGTCGTAATAGTAGCCACATCATTTTCAAACAATTTAGAAAAAGCAGTAAAATAAACTACTTCATCTTTTTTCCCCATTTGAAAAGATTGTTGGGGTGGAAAAACTGATTTAGTTGTTTTCCCACTGGTGAGCATATAATCTCTTTCTAACACAGAAATATAGTTATAAACATGTTTAGACATAAACCAAGGAACAAAAGCAACGATTTTATTCTTCTTGCTAATATCCGTATAAAAATCATGTCTAAAAAATTGTATTAATTCACTAGTCATGTTTTCATGAAACCATTTTCTAAAAAAAAACCCATCTGGGTTTTAGAAATTCTTCTAAAATCATTTTTATTGCCGGTGAACTTGAACTAAAATCTATTTGGTCTTCAGACATCATTAACAATATTTGAAAAATCCATTTCGGATGTAGTGGGTTCAAGATCTGAATTAATCTTGACAATTTTTATACCATCAATTCTATTATTTTCTCTAATTTGTGATGTGGATGCTCTAGATGGAAAGTCTTCCACATATTCAATTGGAAAAATATAAGATGAATTTGATCTAGTCAGTCTAGATGATAAACTGATATTATCAGTTTGAATAGATTCATTGAACCTAATTTTTACAGTGCCATCGAAATAAATCCTATAACAGATACATATTACTTACGTACCAGGCAAGTAATCATAACGATGTAATTTAATGTTAATATAAAATCATTTAAATAATTCTCATCATTAAGAGAAATTTTCAAATTAGTATAAGCATTAAAATAAATAGGGCCATAAGCCAAACTGGTTTGCATAGTCCCTATAAGAGACTTTTTCCAGTTCTGGTTTCTGCCAACTCTGAGAGCTGCTATAAAGCTTTCAGGTAAGCCTCTTAAAGTAAGTGGCTTGAAGGAGACTTGTCTTAAACCTATATGTATGAATCTATGTGATTCCCTATAAGGGGCAAAATCACTCTCAGATAATAATCTGAAGGTAGCATGATCACTATCTACCATGATAGTTTCTTCAGTAGTTTTAACTACTTGTTTTAAACCTATTTTTTAAAAAGTACCTAACTGGTATATTACCTTAGGTTTGACTAATGGTATAGTCTATTTATTAAGAAGATCTAATTGTTGGGGAAATTCATATTCTTCTTTCCTACTGTTTTTAACAGTAGTCTTCTTCCTAATGATATTCATTAAGAAAAAAGTGTTAAACTTAGCTTCTACAGTTACTAACTTACATGGATCTGATACCAACCGAATACAGGATCGCTTCCAATGAAGCTACATGAAATAAATTACAAGAACTCCAGTCCTGGCCAGTTACCAACCTCTAGGTAAACCTTAAACCACGGTGCTCCACACAACCCTACAAACGGCCACCTGCCTTGTAATGACCTGACCGGTCGTTTTGAGTGCTAGCGCTCCGTTCAGTAGTCGGAGGCCATGAACATATTTATTTCAGGAATTATGACTTGTAAGCATGGTCGGAATTGAATTTCGAGAAGTCCAGAGTTGATTTGGGAAGAGAATTCTCATTTCGGAAGCTTAAAGTTGAAAGAATGAACTGGGATTTGAATTTCGAGTAAACGGCCTCGGAATCAGGATCTGAAGGTTCCAGCAGGTTTGTACGATGATTTCGGACTTGGGCATACGCCCGGTGCGGGTTTTGGATAACCCGGGAACGTTTTAGCATCTATTATGGAAGTTAGCATATTAGAAGAAATTTCATAAGTTTGGCTTAGAGTGCATTTCAGTGTTGTCGATGTGCGTGTGGGATTCCTAGACCGTGAATAGCTCCGTACAGTGATTCTGGAATTGGGAGCACGATCGGAAGTGAATTCGGAGGTCGTACACCATTTTGAAGCCATTTGGCTAAAGATAGCAATTTTAAGGTTTTTGAAGAGTTTGACCGGGGGTTGACTTTTTGATATCGGGGTCAGAATCAAATTCCGGAAATTGGAGTAGGTCCGTAATGTCAAATTTGATTTGCGCCCAAACTTTGAGGTCAATCGGACGTGTTTTGATGGGTTAAAACATCGGAAATAGAAGTTGGAAAGTTCAAAGTTAATAAAGCTTGAATTGGAGTGTAATTCATGAATCTAGCATTGTTTGATATGATCTGAAGCCTCGAGCAAGTCCGTGATGTGTTTTGGGATTGGTTGGTTGGTTTGGTTGAGGTCTCGGGGTGAGTTCGGGTGGACAAACAGAGAGTTTTTGGACTTATGAAATTTTAGGCATGCTGCTTCTTTTATTTTCACTACTGCGGTTTTGGAGCCGCAGAAGCGGAACCGCAGAAGCAGCTTGGCAGCCGCAGAATCAAAGAGTGGACGTTTGGCCAGGAACCGCAGAAGCAGATTTTGTTCCGCAGAAGAGAAATCGCTTCTGCGATGGGTAGACCGAAGAAGCGGTTGGTCGGGTGATTTTAGACACCGCAGAAGCGGCATGGATTTATGCAAAAGCGGGACCGCAGAAGCGGTCCTTGGACCGCAAAAGATGAAAGTGCTGAAGGGAGTGGGGTGTTTTAAAAGTTCGGATTTAGTTCATTTCACTCATTTTCTTAACTTCATGGGGCAATTTTTGGAGAGCTTCAAGGAGGGTTTTCACCATCAATGCTAAGGTAATCTACTACTAGTACTACTTATTCCCAAGTTAAATGCAAGATTTTACCATAGAATTGGACATGAGAATTAGAGTAAATATTGGGGTT
>MU704694.1:6467-66049 GCA_026770625.1 Nicotiana glauca
CAATTTATAGAGTTAGTAGATGAAGAAATAACTAGAGTTCTGATGCAACTCTTCCTTGGTGGAAGAGTTCTAGTTGATTTCAACTTCTAACTCCTTCCCTATCTTGGATAGTGTTCTCTTTGAGTAAGGAGTCCTTCTCCTTATCAATTATGCAACCTTTTTTATCAGGAGATATTAAATATACCAAGTTAAGCTTATCTCCTTCACATGAAACCCGCATGCTTGAATCTGCCCGTTTTTGTGCACCTGAGGGATGGACCACTGGATGGACCTGGTTCATCATGAGTTCCTTTGTTAGTCTTCAAAACTAACATTTACTTGGGCCAACACTATTTAATTATTTTTCTTTTCTTTTCTTCCTTTTTTTCGAAAAATTAAAATAAATCCTAAATTTAAATTTTAAAACCTTAAATTAACTAAAAAATACTAATTAATACTTAATAATAATTATCACACTTGAAAAATAACAAATTAAAAGAAAACACAAAAATTCGTCATTAATTACTAAAAATGTAAAAACACATTATTTTTCATGATTTTCATTTTTTCTAAAACACTTAGTTCACTAATTAATTCTGAAATGTCTTATTAAATTGTTAATACAATTGCAACATATTCTTTCTTTTTTTGTATTTTTCATCAACTTAACCAATGAACATGTGCACACAAATGCAAACAATTACCGCAAATATCACGAAAATTCACAAAAATTGCACACAAAAAGGAAAATTATTTTATTTTAATTTCTTTGGGAGTAATTCGTGTGAGAAAAAAATCACATGCTCACAGCTGCCCCTTTTTGCCCGTAAACACAAAGAGTTTTTGTGCAAAGACAAAGTGAGCGGATAAGAGCGATTTTTGCCCGTTTGAATACTCCGTGTGAAGCATTTTTGAAAGATTTTGACCGATCCTCTGCTTCAAAGGTTTCCTACATATCCTTGTCTAAAAAGGAATCAGGTCAATGTAGTTCGGGAAGTTTTGGTAGCTGGGACTACCATGAAGCTGTGTTTACTGTTGTTGTTGCTGCTGCTACTTGCTGACCCCTTATTATACCATTCTAAGTGAGAAATAAAGAAGCTAGGCTAAGTTATGGCCTATGAATTACAAAAATCCTATCTAAACCTTCAAACTTGCTCTTGTGTTTCTTATCGCCTTGTTGTCTTGTATTCTCTTGGTGAAATCCGTTGTTGTCGCTTCACACCGATTTCTTGGAATGTTCTCCCCTTTCTTCGGGTGGGTAATTGATTGCTGATCTTTTAAATTTCTTTGTCTTTATCATTATCGTCTTCCTCTACTCTCCAGACGGGCTCCTGACTTCTTGATCTTGAAACGTACGCCTCCATTCTCCAGGCGGGCTCCTGACTTCAAAACTTTAAAAGGTTAACCTCTGTTCTCCAGGCGGGCTCCTGACTTCAAAACTTTAAAAGGAGCGCATCTGTTCTCCAGGCGGGCTCCTGACTTCAAAAATTTAAAAGGTACGCCTCTGTTCTCCAGGCGTGCTCCTGACTTCAACAACTTAAAAGGTACGCCTCTGTTCTCCAGGCAGGTTCCTGAATTCTTGATCTTAAAAGATACACTTCTGTTCTCCAGGCGGTCTCCTGACTTCAAAACTTTAAAAAGTACACCTTTGTTCTCCAGGCGGGCTCCTGACTTCAACAACTTAAAAGGTACACCTTTGTTCTACAGGCGGTCTCCTTACTTCAAAACTTTAAAAGATACACCTCTGTTCTCCAGGCGGGCTCCTGACTTCAACAACTTAAAAGGTACACCTCTGTTCTCCAGACGGGCTCCTGACTTCAAAACTTTAAAAGGTACACCTCTGTTCTCCAGGCGAGCTCCTGACTTCAAAACTTTAAAAGGTACACCTCTATTCTCCAGGCGGGCTCCTGACTTCAAAATTTTACAATTACACCACTGTTCTCCAAGCGGGCTCCTGACTTCTTGATCTTAAAATATATATCTTTGTTCTCCAGGCGGGCACCTGACTTCAAAACTTTAAAAGGTACACCTCTATTCTCCAGGCGGGCTCCTGACTTCAAAACTTTAAAAGGTACACCTCCGTTCTCCAGGCGGACTCTTGACTTCAGAACTTTAAAAGGTACGCCTCTATTCTCCAGGCGGGCTCCTGACTTCAAAACTTTAAAATTACACCTCTGTTCTCCAGGCAGGCTCCTGACTTCTTGATCTTAAAAGATACACCTCTGTTCTCCAGGCGGGCTCCTGACTTCAAAACTTTAAATGGTACACCTCTGTTCTCCAGGCGGGCTCCGGACTTTAAAACTTTAAAAGGTACGCCTCTGTTCTCCAGGCAGTCTCCTAACTTCAAAACTTTAAAAGGTACGCCTCTGTTCTCCAGGCGGGCTCCTGACTTTAAAACTTTAAAAGGTATGCCTCTGTTCTCCAGGCGGGCTCCTGAATTCAAAACTTTAAATGATACACCTCTGTTCTCCAGGCGGGCTCCTGACTTCGAAACTTCAAAAGATACACCTCTGTTCTCCAGGCGGGCTCCTGACTTCAACAACTTAAAAGGTATACCTCTGTTCTCCAGGCGGGCTCCTAACTTCAAAACTTTAAAAGGTACACCTCTGTTCTCCAGGCAGGCTTCTGACTTCAAAACTTTAAAAGGTACGCCTCTGTTCTCTAGGCGGGCTCCTGACTTCAAAACTTTAAAAGGTACGCCTCTGTTCTCCAGGCGGGCTCCTGACTTCAAAACTTTAAAAGATACGCCTCTGTTCTCCAGGCGGGCTCCTGACTTCAACAACTTAAAGGGTACGCCTCTGTTCGCCAGGCGGGCTCCTGACTTCAAAACTTTAAAAGGTACACCTTTTTTTTCCAGGCGGGCTCCTGACTTCAAAACTTTAAAATTACACCTCTGTTCTCCAGGTGGGCTCCTAACTTCTTGGTCTTAAAATGATCCTCTTTTGTTACTTGACATTGTTTTCCCTCGCATCTTGAACCATTTTCTCTCGAAACTTGAATTATCTTCCTTCAAAACTTCTTTCCCTTAAAACTTGTGTTTTCGTGCTTTCCTTTGAAACTTGAATTATCTTCCTTCGAAACTTCTTTCCTTAAAACTTTAGTTGTCGTGCTTTCCTTTGAAACTTGAATTGTCTTCCTTCGAAACTGCTTTTCCTTAAAACTTTAGTTGTCTTCCCTGTTCTGTTTGGTGCCTGCCTTTCCTTACGGTGGGTTTCTCCGAAACAAATGAGATTTTCTGCCCCTCTTTCATTCAAAGAAAAATCTCGTCAGTTTAAAATGTGGTGGCTGGTTGTGATCCTCTTGCCGGAGATGGGTTTTTCTTCGCTCCTCTCCATGTTCTACTTCGTCCGACTGCCTTGAACTTGGTTGAGACTTCCGACTTTCCGACTACTCCTTAGTCACAAACTTCCCAATTATTATTTCTAGTCTTCTTATCTGACCCCATATATTCCATGACAACTGATTTCCACTTGAAGATCTTGCCTGTTTATTGATTAACCACTTTCTCTGTCATCCGTATCACTGAAATACCTTTCTCTGTCCAGACAAAATATCCTCTATTTGTTGCATTGCTCATGAGTCGGCACATAACCGACCTTTGTGTCTCACATGAATTCCCAAATCACGTCCACCGCTCCCCCACTCTGTGTATACGTTGCTCTTTCTTGACTTGTCCACTGGCCTTGGCCTTGAGGTCTGTTGCTGCTTTACTAACATGGCAACTGATTTCCATTCGAAAACCCTGCTAGTTCCTTGACTAAGCACTTCCTTAATAAACCTTAAACCAGAAAATGCCTCTCTTTGTTTGAATCCGATATCTGTTGTATTGCTCCTGGACCGACATCTTCCCAACACTTATGTTTCATCTAATCCCCAAGCATATTGCGTGTCACCAACTTTCGCATGCATGTCGCCCTTTCCTGATTTAAACCATTGGCCTCGGCCTTGAGGACTATAACCTTTGACTTCTGTTTGGAATGTCTTGCTTGTCCCCAGTCCAACCTTTTTGTGAATCATATCGCAGAATATACCTTTGATCCATTAACCCAACATCCTCCATCTGTCTCATTCTCCATGAACTGATATGGATTAAACCTTTGTATTTTGCAGGGATCCCAAAGCATGTTGATTATTACCAGCTCAGTGCCCTAGTTGTTCTTTCCCGACTTATGCCACTTTGATGTACTAGCACAGATCTTGTCTTGTGCAATTGGGAAGCTAATGGAAAATTTTGAAGTCATTTCTCACTTGTTTTGACCAGATAGACTCAGGAAGAAGAAGTGAACAAGAAAGGAATAGAATAAAGGAATAAAGAAAAAGATGATTCCTAACAAGAAAACTACAAGGTAAAAACCTATCGGATGTGGATACTAACTATAATGACCGTGACATACACTTGCGGCCTATTCTATTAAGTAATTCTGATGTTCAGTACTTGTCGTACTTTTCTTCCGTGGAACGGGACTTCCATGCTCCGCATACCAAATCTAATTCACAATCTTGATTTCGACTTTGTAGTGCCTGAAAGGTTTTAATTATCAAGCCTCTCTCTTTTTGGTCTTTCTCTCTCCTTATAGTCGCCTCAAAATGCCCGCGAAGGTTTTCACTAATGAGACTCTCTTATTTTTTATTTCTCTCAGCTTCCATCGCCTTATGGTGCCCGTAAGGGTTTTCACCAATAAGACTCTCTCATTTTCATTATCTTTCCTGCTTCCATCGCCTTACGGTGCCCGTGAGAGTTTTCACCAGTAAGACTTTCTCATTTTTTATTGTTCTTGTTTGGACCGGAGCGTTGCCCCTGGTATGAATCATCTTTACTTGCTTGACTTGGCATCTTTTTAAGACTGATTAGAAGGTCTTTCTTTGGACCGTAACGTGGGATTTTGGATAGGGTTAGAAAGAAAGGATATTAAAGGCTCAAAACAAATAAACTTGGGTTCAAAATTACAACCTTCGGAACCAGATTTCTTTACCACAACCACAACTCCTGCCCCAGTTTCTTTCTTGGGGACTCTTGGATTTTTATTTTTGTGTGACTAAACCTCAGAGAGAGGCTGCCTACGTATCCTTTCGGAATCAAGTCGGACATAGTTCATACAAAATTCCGTATTGTTATAGTTTTTCTTTTCACTTATCATTATTTTCTTTTGTGCTTCTTTTTTTCTTTCTTTTCTTCCTTTTTTTTCTTTTACTTAGCTTTCACGCTTGTGTTTCTAATCTTTGCTACTGATTCCGAAAGAGGGGTATGAAAGAAAACAAGTAAGGCTCAAAGAGGTAACGAAGGATAAAGTGTTTAGATAGCAGAACAAAATGCCTTCGTCCTTCCAATCTTCAAAACATGCCAAGCATAAACAACATGATTAAAACAAACATTTGTGACATCTTCTGATTGTGCTAGACTTGATAGCTATATCCACACATTTGCTTTCTTCATCTGTTAAATGCAAAGCACCATTGGGCAACACTCTCACTCTCATTATAACGAACGACCCTTGCCAATTTGGGCAAATTTGTCTTTAATTTCAAACTGATGCGGCATGACACATAAGGTTGCTTTATGTTTTATCAGTCCCAGTTTCACATGGTTCGGGATTCAAATGATCTCAATCTATTCTTGATTCCCTTAAGTGCCCCTATTATCTTCCTAATAGAAAGCATGACACATTTGCTTTCTTCGTCTGTTAAATACAAAGCATCATTGGGCAACACTCTCACTCTCATTATCACGAACGACCCTTGCCAATTTGGGCAAATTTGTCTTTAATTTCAAACTGATGCGGCATGACACATAAGGTTTCTTTATGTTCTATCAGTCCCAATTTCACATGGTTCAGGCTTCAAATGATCTCAATCTGTTCTTATTTCCCTTAAGTGCCCCTATTATCTTCCTAATTGATTCATGATTGGACCTTTAAGATTTAGGCCTAGAACTATGCAAGCATGTCATGTCACTAGAGTTGACAGGAAAAGAACTATGAAGAGGAGAGAACTAAACAAAAGAAAATGACTAGAAATAACAGAGATCAGGACATTGCATTAGACGTTAAAATAGTTCGAACAACAAGACAAGCAAACTAAACTGGAGTATAACCCTCAGAACAAACCTAGACAACGCTAACATGAGATATTACGACCAAAGGAACTGGACAAAATCAAAACATATAAGGGTTTGATTTACAAGACAATATCCAGATTACAACCCTGAAATAACCTGGACAACAGAAATGACAACAAAATAAACCACCAAAACTCCTCCCTGGCTTTCCAGGAAATGGAGCGTCTTCCCGATTACCAAGCACAGGATCTTAGCCACTGACTTCTGCATCAATATTTCCAAGACCATTACCCACTTCAATATCATCAGCTTTAGTCAATACATCCCCAAGAGGATTCGCATGCTCTTTGTTACTATCGTTGATCACAATCATCCTTTCGTGAATCATTCTTCCTATTTCCTTCTTCAAAGAACGACAATTCTCAACGTTATCCTTGGACATTAGAGTGGTACATGCATCGTACAGTAGGATCAAAGCCTTTTGCATGTGGGTCTGGAGTATAACCGAGGAGCAGTTCAATCAGGCCAGAACGCTTTAGCTTTTCAAACAAACTTGCATAAGATTCTCCGAAAGCATTCTCTTTTTCTAGTAGTCTTTTTATTTTATGCTCTGCCCTCGGTTGGAATCTTTTGTTGATACGCCTGATGAGACATTTGTGGCATCGGTGCAGACCATCGCGGGCCTCGAGGATGAGGAGCGTATGATGGTGCAACATGGACAGGATATCTGGGAAGTAATGTACGATTTAGGGGTTTTTGTGGAGAAAAGTAGTGGTCGGGAGAAATTAAAGGATATCCACGGGGTCGATACGGAGGTTGTGGGCGTTTGGTAAGGATGACCACTAGACTTGGTCATTGGCGGGGCTCTACAACATCCTTTCTTTCCATGGGAAGATTATCCCGAGCAAATTGTTCACTCCATTTGAGCCAGAACTTCCTAAAACTTTCTTTAGGTTCCTTTTCTATCTGAGATATGGAGGAGTGATCCGGGACAATGTCTGTATTATTCTGAAAGTGTCTCATAAAATCCTAAGCCATGTCATCCCATGTATGCCACTTACCAATATCTTGACGATTGTACCATTCCAAGGTTACCCCAGTCAAGATTTTACTGAAGTATGCCATTAGCAAATCGTCTTTCTCACCAACATTCCTCATTTCCTTGCAATATTCCCTCAGATGGACTACTGGATCTTCACACTCCTCATTCAAGTCGAATTTTGGTACTTTAAACCTTGCGAGCAGGCGGACGTCAGAAAGTGTACACAACTCTTGGTAAGACATGCTGCCTTGACCTCCTGTCCCTTGCACGTTCTTTAAGGATTGTTCTGTGTTCTTCAGCCCCCCAGAACTTTTAGGAAGAGTGATGGAGATACTGGGGTGATTGGGAGATGCCAAAGTTTGGGTAAGGACAGCATCTGAGAAACCAGGTGGTGGCGGTGGTGGTGCCCTCCCAACCATCCAAGCTTGATACATGTTTGTTATGTGTTGTCTTAACATTCTCGCCTCATCCGCCAAACTTACGTCCTGTTCAACCAGCTGCTTTTGGGCATCGTTATCAACCAACTCAGTTTTGTTGTTCTCTGCCATTGCCTTTTGCCTTTGTGTCGTAGAGAAGAGATACCACAAACCAACCACCGTTCTGGTACGAATATGACAAAATGAAATCGTCACGTTAATGTTAGGGCATTTAACATGTTGGTAACCGCATATTTAGGGAATGAATGCACCTAAGCAGTTAATAATTTCTATTATGCATTTGCTTGTTTGCGTCATTCCGGCTTTTCTTTGGTCCATTCTCTTTTTATTTTTCTTTATTTGATTTTTTTTAGTTGTGGTCGAATCTTATGGAGATTCCCTACGTATCATGACCTCGCATGAATTAGACCGTGCGTAGTTCTGGCCGACGTAAAAGTACGTAGCCAAATATTTTCACAAAATAACTGCTTTTATTACAATACTTGGAAAAAATTTACAAACTTTAAAAAGATGACAAAACAAACTGGAAAGGACTGACTGACAAACTTACAAACTTTAACAAGAAAGTACAGACTCAAACAAATATCAAGAATACATTAACGCCTTAAAATTTCCTAGGGCCCGCGAGGCATCATTCGGCCTTGCCGCGAGCCTTTGTGCGAGATCTCTTTGGAGCCTGTCCAAATCGCTCATTACTTGTTGGATGAATGTCATCACTGCCGCAAAAAAGGTGGTACGGGTCATGTTCTCGCACGCTCGGCATTTTGCAATAATGTAATGTACGATTTTTGCAACCTCTTCTCTAATCCTGTTCTTTTCCTGCAGCAGCCGTCCTATCTGTTGATCCCAGGTTTCCAGCACTCTGAGAATTATGAAGGAGTTGATCTTGAAACTTACGCATTTGTCCCTCCATCCGCGCTATCAGGTCGTAATAGTGTTCCCTATCTGCTCTGAAATCTCTAGCCTTCCTGAATACCCTGTCTTCGAGAGTGGTTATTGTTCCTCTCAGGATAGTGACGCTCCCCTCATAATCCCTCTTCATCTGCAATATATGAAGTTCCCCCTCTTTTGCGCCCTTTGTCCATCTGGTCCGAACCCTTTCCAAGCTAGCTTCCGATCTCTCCAAGTCCATTTGGCTCTCGCGGGCTTTCTCTTTCAGTTCGTTTATGAGTTTCTGGTTAGCCCTGCTCCTTTCTGGTTTCCTGACAGTTATTCTCATTTTTCGGATCTGAGCCTTAAGGGCCTCATTTTCTTGGATTAGCCTCTTCTTTTCCCCCTCATCTGCAGCGGCTTGAACATCCTTTTCAAATTGAAGTTGCATGGCCAGCTTCTCCAGTTTGCTTATTTCGGCCCTGTAGGTTTCTTCCTTTGCCAGCCAACCCCATTGTTCTCATGAGTCATCCGTAAATTCCTAGACATGGGCTCTTTTAGCAGGTCTTAGGGGAATATGGAATCTCTTCCCAAACCATACATTATACATTGGGTCCACTTCGTCTCTAGCTAAATCTCGGACCATGGTTCTGGGCTCAAGGAATCTGTACTCATTCCATAACTTGAGAATTTTATCCTCTGGAAATGCAGCTCCGGGACCTAAGTCAATGACTTGTTTGCTCAGGTCTTCATCATTAGGGACGACGTGCAACCTTTCTAATTGTTGCAATACCCGATGGGAGCATATGTTTTGATGCTCCGGATGCCTATTAAGAGAATATAGCACTCTCCATCTGACATGTATACTGCTTCAGTGACGGGAAGCCGCTCAAATGTCCATTCAATTTTATCGGACGTTAAGGATCTTAGTTGGTTAAACCAAACTTCAGTACCTTCTGGAAATTCAATACCCGTTACTCGTTTGTCAAACTTTTCAATGCATTTTAACCCGGTCAAACTGACATTCATATATCCCGCCTGATGACAAAAGTGTTCTTGCATCCACAGTTGAAGTAGCAAATTGCAACCTCAAAAAAATCTTCTTCCTTGCCGGCAGACAGTCAAAGCTCGGTAGATTTCTGACAAAATCAAAGGAACCACAGTGTTGTTGGCCTTTTTGATCGCAACATCGACCATCCCTACGAGGCCTATTTCTATCTTAGCATCTTTGCACGGACAGGTCACCACCCCCAAGAATGCTGTTATGAATGCCAAACCTCGCCTTGCTTCCCATTTGTTTCTATTTTTGGCATGGGTCAGCCCAAGATTTGGCTCTTCGAAACCCCGAGGATTACTATAACGTTGATACAAGAACATGAGAGTACAACATCCTTTAGATAAGTCCTCGTTCTGAATATCACGAATAATACTCAGTAAATCCAAAAATTGGTGTGGAGATACCAGCCTTGGTGACAAAGGATATTGAACCCTCAGGTTTCCATTGAGGCCTGCATAACCTGCCATCTCCTCTAAGGTCGGCGTGAGCTCAAAATCTAAGAACCGGAACACACTATGAGTTGAGTCCCAAAAAGGTATCAATGCTTCAATTATATCCTGCCTCGGCTTGATGTTCAATAACCCCACGAGACCGCCCAGAACTTTCACCACCGTCCCTCTACTACCCTTGCCTAGGTCATTCCACCATAGATGGAGCTTCAAAAGGATCTCTTTAAGGACTGTAAGGGTTTCAATTTCAATCGTGCTCATCCTGCATATTTATTTAAGGTGATTTAATGACTCCAAAAATGATCATTTTTCAAAAAGATAACTTTTAAGGAATACCATATCTTGGTTTTGCAGATACGGCCTTTTAGCACTTCAAGGAGGAAGATTTTAAGGTTGTGTCTGCTAACCGTTAAAAATGACCCAGGGTGGTTGTTCTTGCAAAAACGGCATTCCGGCGTCCTTTTGGGGACATTCGGCTTATTTCAGACAAGAATGACATCACCTAACTTATTTATGACAACATTAAAAAAAATTGTTGTTTTGGGGCTATTTTCTGCAAAAGGGAAAGTTGAACCCGATGGAGGTTGCCTACGTATCTCACATCCGGTGAGAATCAAACTGACGTAGTTTGGGTAAACAAACTATTTTTGAAAATAAGATTCTTTTTTTTTCAGTGGCAAATAAAACAAACTATTTTGAAAATAAAAACTCTTGTTTTTCTTCATCTTTCTAAAAATTCCGGTAGAGTTTCAGCACTATTTGGACATTGGTATTTTTAAAACAGGTGATGTTTTTTTTTTCAAAAGTTGGTCAGCATGAAGTACGAAGCAAGTAAATGCACAAGTAGCAAGTAAGATGCATCAGGATGGTCTTTTTCATTTCAGGTACACCTGTCCTAGACAGACTCAACCCCTGTGTTGAATCCCCTAAGTCAAATGTACATGATGCAAACAAACATTCCTACTAGGGATCCAGCATGAGGTTTTGTTATTCTAGGTTTAAAAACCTGTGTTTATTGTTCTAGACCTGGCTTACCTGAGCAGACAACTCGAGCCGAGGGGGGGAGCGTACCGGGGATACAGAAGCTCCGCCGGCTTAGCAACTTATCTGAACCTTGTTCTAAATGGGAAAAGACGCTAAACAGAAAAGAAGTCACACGAAGTGCACCCTTCTCCATGATATAAAAGACTCAGAGAGAGGAAGGATTCGTAACAATTTATATATAGTTTACCAATATCAAAGCGGTAAAAGCATCATTTAGCATATTTGGTCCAAACATGTGGATAAAACTAGATAATAAATAAAGCCATTCTAAGCTCGAATTTCTAACTCTGAACCAGTGGTAATGGGTTAATGGTCCCCAGCAGAGTCGCCAGAGCTATCACACCTCCTTTTTCACTACACCCCCCGGAAGAGGGTATAATAAAAGAAATTTTTCCAATTAAAGGACAACCGAAACGGGATTCATTTTACTAAAAGATTCATAGTCGCCACTTGGGAAATTTATGGTATCCCAAGTCACCGGTTTAGAATCCCGAATAGTTAAAAAGGTTGACTCTGTGTTACAATCTGCGAACCAGAAATCTGGGTATTCTGTTAACCCGGGAGAAGGGGTTAGGCATTCCCGAGTTCCGTAGTTCTAGCACGGTCGCTCAACTGCTATATTTGGCATAATTATCTGATTTTAGAACATGTTCAAACCTATGTGCATTTTACCTTTTAAACGCTTTTAATTAAAAAATTTAAGAAAGTGAACGTCGTTTAAAACATGATTTTGTATCACGTCACATGAAATGCACCCGGATACTCAACACATTTTATTCAACGTTTTGAGATTTGGATTTGGGTCGCATGAAATGCACACCCAAATTTAGGAAGGTAACATTATTAAAGAACGCGCCTAAAGCAACTAACGTGTTATTAACTTTGCGGAGGGGAATGAAAATTTGCTAAATGGCACGTCCTGAATTTTAAGTATTTTAATAAAGTAATTAAGAGGGCCCCGCGATTTGTGATTTTATTTGGCACGGCGCACCTCAATTTATTTTAAAATGACATCCTAAAGACGAACTAATATTATCTATAAGAATTGTCTCTAAAACAAAATGTTAACTTGTTAACACTACGAATTAACTAATATTATGATATTCAAGGAAATTCGGGCCTCAAGCTCAAGTCTGAACTCGAACAAAACGATCTCCATTACTGAAGAAACCCTTAGCTCGAGTCCGCTACTTAACTTTAAAGGCCCAAAGTCTACCATTTAATTATTAACAGATCAATAATTAGTTTAAACATGGGCCGAAAATGGATCCAGTCCACATGAGAGGCACGTGAGAGCCAAGGGCTTTCAAAAGCTAAAAAATAAACAGGCCTGCCTTAACACGCTGAGACCGAATTGAAATTGGGCTCAAGGCAAACCCAAATCGAGTGAAGCCTTCCCAGGTGTGAGAGGGGAAGACTTTGGCGACTGAAATTAAGCAACACTAGAGGAAAGTTCTCTAACTGGAAATGTATGAACAAGCTGAACTAGAAAAATATATAGATTTCCCAAACTCGAATTGAAACATTCATGCTAACATTTCAGCTTTTAAACCTAAACTAACGCAAACATGAAGCAACCCTGATATAGGAAAATCAGTGTTTACATTTACCCAATCCATTTAGCCACAAATCGATTTAAACGTGATACAGGAAAACGAGATTGAACTAAACTTTTTACTTCTGATCCTTAGCTGATTAACGAGAACTGACTATCTACAATTCCATTTCCATTTTAGCATGCATCAATCGAACCTCCTTACAAAAAATACAATGTAAACCAAAGACCTAAGCTACTGGGCTTAAAGCATAAGCACGGATGGCTGATAAGCCAATCCCTTTGCATACCAACTTGCTTAAGCTCAACTAAACAAATATTCACTTGTTAACCATTTTTGTTATATGAACACATACATTTTAAATCAAACTGAACTTAAAGAAAAAATTCCTAAGCATGCTCTTCAACGTTGAAACTAAATCTTCTACTCGATCCCAAACACAGCCTTATAATATGCATGTAAAAGCTTAGGCTACACCTATTATTACAGATCTACTACATAACTTGAAACAATAAAAGGATAGAGAAAAAAACTAAATCAAGTAACTTGCATTCCATTGAATTTCACTCAGATTACATATCCAATATTCTGCAAATGTCCAAAGGCTATAGAGATACCTGGAGAACAAAACGATAGAAAAAATGAGGACAATAGCAGTGAGGAGCAGCAGCAGTCAATAGCAAGACAATCAATAGAGCAGCAACTTAGATCAAATAACCCAGATTCAATGCTGAAATCAAGCTCTAAATATCAAACTTAACTTCGAACCAAAACCAGAATCCAAGCTAGACTATCTTGAAACCCCAAATAACTCGCAAATAAACCCAGGAATTAATAGAAATTGAACTAGGATGCAGAACCAATGAAACAATAAAATTGATGTGTTTTTCTTTCTTTCTTTTTTTGTATTTTTGATTTGTAACTATGGTGTGCTCTCAATTCTCCAACTCTAGAGTGTTTAAAGTCTGTCCAGCTTTTTTTTAGTACCCCTTTTTCCAGTCTGATTTCCAGCCTCTAAATAGGCATACCATTAGTGCACTCCTCACTATCAATCTTATCTTTTAATTTCCTATTACCCCATTACTCTAGTGCCTTTTATTTAATCATTAGTGCTTATTTCAGTACCCTAAAATCAGCATGAGTGCAGTTTACATTACATCAATTATTTCTATATTATATACTATCTAGGTTGACCCCCTAAGTTTCTGCAAATTACCCCTTAAAACACATGTTAATTATCTAAGGTTAAACTCCCAATTTACCCCCGAACACTCCTGTTTGAAACCAAAAATGCGTCAAAACGACCCAATTCAGAGCCTGTGAGTCTGGGCAGAACCTGGGTCCAATTGACCAATTCAAATTCAAACCAGACTAATCAACCAAAATTAAAATCGGGGATTCTCAAAACCTAATCCAAATCCAGCATTTTTACCAAAATAAAAAACGAGTAACATTCAAGAGATTCGAACTTTATTCAGAAGCTTGACTAACAACATTCAAAAGATTAAAATCGAACTGACAATTAATAATTAATAACTAAAGCCTAGTTCACCTCCTAACTAAGTTATGATTAAACACAGAAAAGAAGAAGAAGAAGAAGAAGAGACTGAAAAAATAAAAATAAAAAATGATGAAAATGACACAAGGAACTTACCGATTTTAACAGTGAAATTGAAGGGAACCTTTAACCCTCATGTTTTAAACCAAATCTTGGCTTTAACTGTTTGTTCTTATCAAGAAACACACAGTCAAAGTCAAAATCAGCTTAAATGAATTGGGACTCTTGGGGTTTTAGGGTTCGAACCCTAAATTTAAAATTTAACCCATCCTGGTTTGATTAGAGGGGGTCAAGGTGGTTGTGTGGTGATAGTTTGGGACGGTTTAGGGGCGGAGCCGCCATCGAGGAATCTTGTGGCGGCGCTAGGGTTCGTGGTTTAGATCGAATATTCGACACGTTCCAGGAACATTCGACGGAAGGGGGGGTTTGGATTTGGGATGAGGAGGTGATGGTGGTCATTTGGTGTTATTTTGGTGGCCATCGGAGGTGGTGTCACCGGACACGGCGGAGGGGCTGTTAGGGTTTTGATTATTCGAGAAGCACCGGTTACATTCGAAGGAAACCAGTTGGGGGTTTAGGAAGAGGGAGCTGAGGGGAGTATAGGGTGTGATTTTGGTTGGATTTGGAGGTGTTGGGGTATTGACCGAAATCTTTGATTCAAGATTCGAGGAGTCTGACGGGGATTCAAAGGAAGCTATTTGGAGTTCCGAAATAGGGAGGGGGAGAGGAATCCATGGTGTTAATGTGGTGGGGTTTGGCCACCGTCCACCGCCGTGAGGCGATTTTCGGCGGCGGGGCACGGTGGCGTTATATGAGTCTCTGAAGAGACAAAAGAGATGACTGATAGGCGGAGGGGTTGGTCTGAGGGGTGTGGGGTGGGATTTTTGGTATATTAGAATTAGGGAGTTAATTTGGGCCGTTGGATGATAAGGATCCAACGGCTCAAATTAACTCACTAATTGAAACGGGCTTGTTTTTTGGCTAAGTGGGAGATTGGGTTGGTCCGGGGAAAATGGGTCGGGTTATGGGGACGATACTGGACCGTCCGATCAAATGAAATGGACGGTTCAGATCAACCAACCTGAAACGACGTCGTTTTGTTGATGCTGGAGACGGACTGAAGCGTTCAATCTAATGCGATCGACGGTCCAGATCATGTGTGATAAAAACGACGTCGTTTGGATTGGTCGAAAAGCTTAGTCTATTTGGACCGAATGGGGTGGGGGTAATTTGGGATGGTTTTGGCTTGGGCTCCATGAATTTTGGCCCAATTCCGATTTTCTTTGCTTCTATTTAATTATTTTTCTTCTCTTTTCTTCCTTTTTTTTGAAAAATTAAAATGAATCCTAAATTTAAATTATAAAACGTCAAATTAACTAAAAAAATACAAATTAAGGCTTAATAATAATTATCACACTTGAAAAATAACAAATTAAAAGAAAACACAAAAAATCGACATTAATTACTAAAAATGCAAAAACACATTATTTTTCATGAATTTTATTTTTTTCTAAAACACTTAGTTCACCAATTAATTCCGAAATGTCTTATTAAATTGTAAATACAATTTCAACATATTCTTTTTTTTTTGTATTTTTCATCAACTTAACCAATGAACATGCACACACAAATACAAGCAATTATTGCAAATATCACAAAAATTTACAAAAATTGCACACAAAAAGGAAATTTATTTTATTTTGATTTCTTTGGGAGTAATTCGTGTGAGGCAAAAATCATGTGCTCGTTTGAATACGACAAAGTGAGCGGATACGAGCAATTTTTGCCCGTTTGAATACTCCATGTGAAGCATTTTTGAAAGATTTTGACCGAACCTTTGCTTCAAAGGTTTCCTACATATCCTTGGCTAAAAAGGAATCAGGTCAATGTAGTTCGGAAAGTTTTGGCAGCTGGGACTACCATGAAGTTGTGTTTACTGTTGCTGCTGCTGCTACTACTTGCTGACCCCTTATTACACCATGCTAAAAGAGAAATAAAAAAGCTAGGCTAAGCTATGGCCTATGAATTACAAAAATTCTATCTAGACCTTCAAACTTGCTCTTGTGTTTCTTGTTGCCCTGTTGTCTTGTATTCCCTTGGTGAAATCCATTGTTGTCGGTTCACACCGACTTCTTGAGATGTTCTCCCCTTTCTTCGGGCGGGTACTTGATTGCTGATCTTTTAAATGTCTTTATCCTGATCATTGTCGTCTTCCTCTGCTCTCCAGACGGGCTCCTGACTTCTTGATCTTGAAAGGTACGCCTTCGTTCCCAGGCGGGCTCTTGACTTCTAAACTTTAAAAGGTATGCCTATATTCTCCATGCAGGCTCCTGACTTCAAAACTTTAAAAGGTACGCCTTTGTTCTCCAGGCGGGCTCCTGACTTCAAAACTTTAAAAGATACGCCTCAGTTCTCCAGGCGAGCTCCTGACTTTAACAACTTAAAAGGTACACCTCTGTTCTCCAGGCGGGCTCCTGAATTCAAAACTTTAAAAGATACACCTCTGTTCTCCAGGCGGGCTCCTAACTTCAACAACTTAAAAGGTACGCCTCCGTTCTCCAAGCGGGCTCCTAATTTCAAAAATTTAAAAGGTACACCACTGTTCTCCAGGCGGGCTCCTAACTTCAACAACTTAAAAGGTACACCTCTGTTCTACGGGCGGGCTCCTGACTTCAAAACTTTAAAAGATACACCTCTGTTCTCCAGGCGGGCTCCTGAATTCAACAACTTAAAAGGTACACCTCTGTTCTCCAGGCGGACTCCTGACTTCAAAACTTTAAAAGGTACACCTCTGTTCTCTAGGCGGGCTCCGGAATTCAAAACTTTAAAAGGTACACCTATGTTCTCCAGGCGGGCTCCTGACTTCAAAACATTCAAATTACACCTCTGTTCTCCAGGCGGGCTCCTGACTTCTTGATCTTAAAAGATACACCTCTGTTCTCAAGGCGGGCTCCTGACTTCAAAACTTTAAAAGGTACACCTCTGTTCTCCAGGCGGGCTCCTGACTTCAACAACTTAAAAGGAACACCTCTGTTCTCCAGGAGGGCTCCTGACTTCAAAACTTTAAAAGGTAAACCTCTGTTCTACAGGCGGGCTCCTCACTTCAAAACTTTAAAAGGTACGCCTCTGTTCTCCAGGCGGGCTCTTAACTTCAAAACTTTAAAAGGTACACCTCTGTTCTCCAGGCGGGCTCCTAACTTCAAAACTTTAAAATTACACCTCTGTTCTCCAAGCAGGCTCCTGACTTGTTGATCTTAAAAGATACACCACTATTCTCCAGGCGGGCTCCTGACTTCAAAACTGTAAAAGGTACGCCTATGTTCTCGAGGCGGGCTCCTGACTTCAAAACTTTAAAAGGTACGTCTCTGTTCTCCAAGCAGGCTCCTGACTTCAAAACTTTAAAAGGTATGCCTCTGTTCTCCAGGCGGGCTCCTGAATTCAAAACTTTAAAAGATACACCTCTGTTCTCCAGGCGGGCTCCTGACTTCAAAACTTTAAAAGATACACCTCTGTTCTCCATGCGGGCTCCTGACTTTAACAACTTAAAAGGTACACCTCTGTTCTCCAGGCGGGCTTCTGACTTCGAAACTTTAAAAGGTACACCTCTGTTCTCCAGGCAGGCTCCTGACTTCAAAACTTTAAAAGGTACGCCTTTGTTCTCCAGGCGGGCTCCTGACTTCAAAACTTTAAAAGGTACGCCTCAGTTCTCCAGGCGGGCTCCTGACTTCAACAACTTAAAAGGTACGCCTCTATTCTCCAGGCAGGCTCCTGACTTCAAAACTTTAAAAGATACGCCTCTGTTCTCTAGGCGGGCTCCTGACTTCAACAACTTAAAAGGTACGCCTCTGTTCTCCAGTCGGGCTCCTGACTTCAAAACCTTAAAAGTTACACCTCTGTTCTCCAGGCAGGCTCCTGACTTCAAAACTTTAAAATTTCACCTCTATTCTCCAGGCGGGCTCCTGACTTCTTGATCTTAAAATGATCCTCTTTTGTTACTTGACATTGTTTTCCCTCGCATCTTGAACCATTTTCTCTTGAAACTTGAATTAACTTCCTTCGAAACTTATTTCCCTTAAAACTAGTGTTGTCTTGCTTTTCTTTGAAAGTTGAATTGTCTTCCTTCGAAACTTCTTTCCTTAAAACTTTAGTTGTCGTGCTTGTCTTTGAAAATTGAATTGTCTTCCTTCGAAACTGCTTTTCCTTAAAGCTTTAAATGTCTTCCCTATTCTGTTTGGTGCCTGCCTTTCCTTACGGTGGGTTTCTCCGAAATAAATGAGATTTTCTGCCCCTGTTTCATTCAAAAAAAAATCTCATCAGTTTAAAATGTGGTGGTTGGTTGTGATACTCTTGCCGGAGATGGTTTTTTCTTCGCTCCTCTCCATGCTCTGCTTCGTCCGACTGCCTCGAACTTGGTTGAGAACTTCCGACTTTCCAACTACTCCTTAGTCACAAACTTCCCAATTATTATTTCTAGTCTTCTTATCTGACCCCATATATTCCACGACAACTGATTTCCACTTGAAGATCTTGCCTTTTTATTGATAAACCACTTTCTCTGTCATCCGTATCACTGAAATACCTTTCTCCGTCCAGACCCAATATCCTCTATTTGTTGCATTGCTCATGAGCCGGCACCTAACCGACCTTTGTGTCTCACATGAATTCCCAAATCACATCCACTGCTCCCCACTCTGTGTATACGTTGCTCTTTCTTAACTTGTCCACTAGCCTTGGCCTTGAGGTCTTTTACTCCTTTACTAACATGGCAACTGATTTCCATTGGAAACCCTACTAGTTCCTTGACTAAGCACTTCCTTTATAAAACTTAAACCAGAAAATAACTCTCTTTGTTTGAATCCAATATCTGTTGTATTGCTCTTGGACCGACATCTTCCCAACCCTTGTGTTTCATCTGATCCCCAAGCATATTGCGTGTTACCAACTTCCGCACGCATGTCGCCCTTTTCTGATTTAAACCATTGGCCTTGGCCTTAAGGACTATAACCTTTGACTTCTATTTGGAATGTCTTGGTTGTCCCCGGTCCAACCTTTTTGTCAATCTCATCGCAGAATATACCTTTGATCCATTTACCCAACATCCTCCATCTGTCTCATTCTCCATGAACTGATATGGATCAAACCTTTGTATTTTGCAGGGATCCCAAATCATGTTGATTATTACCAGCTCAGTGCTCTAGTTGTACTTTCCCGACTTATGCCACTTTGATGTACTAGCACAGATCTTGTCTTGTGCAATTAGGAAGCTGATGGCAAATTTTGAAGTCATTTCTCACTTGTTTTGACCAGACAGACTCAAGAAGAAGAAGTGAACAAGAAAGGAATAGAATAAAATAAAAAGGAAAAAGATGATTCCTAACAAGAAAACTACAAGGTAGAAACCTATCGGATGTGGATACTAACTCTAATGACCGTGACATACACTTGTGGCCTATTCTGTTAAGTAATTCCGATGTTAAGTACTTGTCATACTTTTCTTCCGTGGAACGGGACTTCCATGCTCCGCATACCAAATCTAATTCACATTATTGATTTTGACTTTGTAGTGCCTGAAAGGTTTCATTATCAAGCCTCTTTATTTTAGGCCTTTCTCTCTCCTTATAGTCGCCTCAAAGTACCTGTGAAGGTTTTCACTAATGAGACTCTCTTATTTTTTATTTCTCTCGGCTTTTATTGCCTTACGGTGCCCATGAGGGTTTTCACCAATAAGACTCTCTCATTTTCATTATCTTTTCTGCTTCCGTCGCCTTACGGTGCCCGTGAGAGTTTTCACCAATAAGACTCTCTCATTGTTTATTGTTATTGTTTGGACCGAAGCGTTGCCCCTGGTATGAATCATCTTTACTTGCTTGACTTGGCATCTTTTGAAGACTGATCAGAAGGTCTTTCTTTAGACCGTAACGTGGGTTTTTGGATAGGGTTAGAAAGAAAGGATATTAAAGGCTCAAAACAAATAAACTTGGGTTTAAAATTACAACCTTCGGAACCACATTTCTTTACCACAACCACAACCCTTGCCCCAGTTTCTTTCTTGGGGACTCTTGGACTTTTATTTTTGTGTGACTGAACCTCAGAGAGAGGCTACCTACGTATCCTTTCGGAATCAAGTCGAATGTAGTTCATACAAAATTCCTTATTGTTATAGTTTTTCTTTTCACTTATCATTATTTTTCTTTTGTGCTTCTTTTTTTCTTTCTTTTCTTCTTTTTTTTCTATTTTTTTTTCTTTTACTTAGCTTTCACGCTTGTGTTTCTAATCTTTGCTACTGATTCCGAAAGAGGGGTATGAAAGAAAACAAGTAAGACTCAAAGGGGTAATGAAGGATAAAGTGTTTAGATAGCAGAACAAAATGCCTTCATCCTTCCAATCTTCAAAATATGCCAAGCATAAACAACATGATTAAAACAAACATTTGTGACATCTTCTGATTGTGCTAGACTTGATATCTATATCCACACATTTGCTTTCGTGATCTGTTAAATGCAAAGCACCATTGGGCAAAACTCTCACTCTCACTCTCATTATCACGAATGACCCTTGCCAATTTGGGCAAATTTGTCTTTAATTTCAAACACATACGGCATGACACATAAGGTTTCTTTATGTTCAATCAGTCCCAGTTTCACATGGTTCGTGCTTCAAATTATCTCAATCTGTTCTTGTTTCCCATAAGTGCCCCTATTATCTTCCTAATTGCTTCATGATTGGACCTTTAAGATTTAGGCCTAGAACTATGCAAGCATGTCATGTCACTAGAGTCGACAGGAAAAGAACTATGAAGAGGAGAGAACTAAACAAAAGAAAATGATTAGAAATAATAGAGAACAGGACATTGCATTAGACGTTGAAATAGTTCGAACAACAAGACAAGCAAACTAAACTGGAGTATAACCCTCAGAACAAACCTAGACAACACTAACATGAGATATTACGACCAAAGGAACTGGACAAAATTAAAAGATAGAAGGGTTTGATTTATAAGACAATATCCAGATTACAACCCTGAAATAACCTGGACAACAGAAATGACAACAAAATAAACCACCAAAACTCCTCCCTGGCTTTCCAGGTAATGGAGCGTCTTCCCGATTACCAAGAACAGCATCTTAGCCACTGACTTCTGCATCAATATTTCCAAGATCATTACCCACTTCAATATCATCAGCTTTAGTCACTACATCCCCAAGAGGATTCGCATGCTCTTTGTTACTATTTGTTGATCACAATCATCCCTTCGTGAATCATTCTTCCTATTTCCTTCTTCAAAGAACGAAAATTCTCAATGCTATGTCCTTGGACATTAGAGTGGTACATGCATCATACAGTAGGATCAAAGCCTTTTGCATGTGGGTCTGGAGTATAAACGAGGAGCGGCTCAATCAGTCCAGAACGCTTTAGCTTTTCAAACAAACTTGCATAAGATTCTCCTAAAGCATTCTCTTTTTCCAGTAGTCTTTTTATATTATACTCTGGCCTCGGTTGGAATCTTTTGCGGGCAGGTGGTTGATACGCCTGATGAGATATTTGTGGCATCGTTGCAGACTATCGCGGGCCTCGGGGATGAGGAGCATATGGTGGTGCAACATGGATAGGATATCTTGGAAGTAATGTACGATTTAGGGGGTTTTGTGGAGAGAAGTAGTGGTCGGGAGAATTAAAAGGATATCCACGAGGTTGATACGGAGGCTGTGGGCGTTTGGCAAGGATGACCACTAGACTTGGTCGTTGGTGGGGCTCTACAATATCCTTTCTTTCCATGGGAAGATAATCCCGAGCAACTTGTTCACTCCATTTGAGCCAGAACTTCCTAAAACTTTCTTTAGGTTTCTTTTCTATCTGAGATATGGAGGAGTGATCCGGGACAATGTCTGTATTATTCTGAAAGTGTCTCACAAAATCCTGAGCCATGTCTTCCCATGTATGCCACTTACCGATATCTTAACGATTGTACCATTCCAAGGCTGCCCCAGTCAAGCTTTTACTGAAGTATGCCATTAGCAAATCGTCTTTCTCACCAACATTCCTCATTTCCTTGCAATATTCCCTCAGATGGACTACCGGATCTTCACACTCCTCATTCAAGCCGAATTTTGGTGCTTTAAACCTTGCGAGCAGGCGGACGTCAGAGAGTGTACACAACTCTTGGTAAGACATGCTGCCTTGGCCTCCCGTCCCTTGCACGTTCTTTAAGGACTGTTCTGTGTTCTTCAGCCCCCCAGAACTTGGAGGAAGAGTGATGGAGATACTGGGGTGATTGGGAGATGCCAAAGTTTGGGTAAGGACAGCATCTGAGAAACCAGGTGGTGGTGCCCTCCCAACCATCCAAGCCTGATACATGTTTATTATGTGTTGTCTTAACATTCTCGCCTCATCCGCCAAACTTGTGTCTTGTTCAACCAGCTGCTTTTGGGCATTGGTATCAACCAACTTAGTTCTGTTGTTCTCTGCATTGCCTTTTGCCTTTGTGTCGTAGAGAAGAATTACCACAAACCAACCACCGTTTTGGTACGAATATGACAAAATGAAACCGTCACGTTAACGTTAGGGCATTTAACATACTGGTAACCGCATATTTAGGGAATGAATGCACCTAAGCAGTTAACAATTTCTATTATACATTTGCTTGCTTGCGTCGTTCCGGCTTTTCTTTGGTCCATTCTCTTTTTATTTTTCTTTATTTGATTTTTTTTATTTGTGGTCGAATCTTATGGAGATTGCCTATGTATCATGACCCCGCATGAATCAGACTGTGCGTAGTTCTGGTCGATGTAAAAGTACGTAGCCTAATATTTTCACAAAACAACTGCTTTAATTACAATACTTGGAAAAAGTTTACAAACTTTAAAAAGATGACAAAACAAACTGGAAAGGACTAACTGACAAACTTACAAACTTTAAGAAGAAAGTACAGACTAAAAAAAAATATCAAGAATACATTAACACCTTAAAATTTCCTAGGGCCCGTGAGGCATCATTCGGCCTTGCCGTGGACCTTTGTGCGTGATCCCTTTGGAGCCTATCCAAATCGCTCATTAATTGCCAGACGAATGTCATCACTGCCGCAAAAAAGGTGGTACGGTTCATGTTCTCGCATGCTCGGCATTTTGCAATAATGTAATGTGTGATGTTTGCGACCTCTTCTTTAATCCTGTTCTTTTCCTGTAGCAGCCGTCCTATCTGTTGATCCCGGGTTTCTAGCACTCGAGAATTATGAAGGAGTTAATCTTGAAACTTACGCATTTGTTCCTCCATTTGACTATCAGTTCGTAACAGTGTTCCCTATCTGCTCTGAAATATCTAGCTTGCCTGAATACCCTTTCTTCGAGAGTGGTTATTGTTCCTCTCAGGACAGTGACGCTCACCTCATAATCCCTCTTCATCTGTTGCATATGAAGTGCCCTCTCTTTTGCGCCCTTTGTCCATCTCGACCGGACCCTTTCCAAGCTAGTTTCCAATCTCTCCAAGTCCACTTGGCTCTCGCGGGCTTTCCCTTTCAGTTCGTTTATGAGTTTCTGGTCATCCCTGCTCCTTTCTAGTTTCCTGACAACTATTCTCATTTTTCGGATATGAGCCTTAAGGGCCTCATTTTCTTGGATTAGCCTCTTCTTTTCCCCCTCATCTGCAACGGCTTAAACATCCTTTTCAAATTGAAGTTGCATGGCCTGCTTCTCCAGTTTGCTTATTTCGGCCCTGTAGGTTTCTTCCTTTTCCAGCCAACCCCATTGTTCTCGTGAGTCATCCGTAAATTGTTGGACATGGGCTATTTTAGCAGGTCTTAGGGGAATATGGAATCTCTTCCCAAACCATACATTATACTTTGGGTCCACTTCGCCTCTAGCTAAATCTCGGACCATGGTTCTGGGCTCGAGGAATCTGCACTCATTCCATAACTTGCGAATTTTATCCTTTGGAAATACAGCTCCGGGACCTAACTCAATGACTTGTTTGCTCAGGTCTTCATCATTAGGGACGACTTGAAACCTTCCCAATTGCCACAATACCCGATGGGGAGTATATGGCTGGATGCTCCGGATGCCCATTAAGAGAATATAGCACTCTCCAACTGACATGTATACTGCTTCAGTGACGGGAAGCACCCAAATGCCCATTCAATTTTATCGGACGTTAAGTATCTTAGTTGTTTAAACCAAACTTCAGTACCTTCTGGAAATTCAATACTCGTTACTCGTTTGTCAAACTTTTCAATGCATTTTAACCCGGTCAAATCGGCATTCATATATCCCTCCTGATGACAAAGGTGTTATTGCATCCACAGTTGAAGTAGCAAATTGCAACCTTGAAAAAATCTTCTTCCTTCCCGGCAGACAGTCAACGCTCGGTAGATTTCTGACAAAATCAAAGGAACTACAGTGTTGTTGGCCTTTTTGATCTCAACATCGACCATCCCTACGAGGCCTATTTCTATCTTAGCATCTTTGCGCGGACAGATCTCCACCCCCAAGAATGCTGTTATGAATGCCAAACCTCCCCTTACTTCCCATTTGTTTCTATTTCCGGCATGGGTCAGCCCAAGATTCGGCTCTTCGAATCCCCGAGGATTACCATAACATTAATACAAGAACATGAGAGTACAACATCCTTTAGATAAGTCCTCATTCTGAACATCACGACTAATACTCAGTGAATCCAAAAATTGGTGTGGAGATACCGGCCTTGATGACAAAGGATATTGACCCCTCAGGTTTCCGTTGAGGCCCGCATAACCTGCCATCTCCTCTAAGGTCGGCGTGAGCTCAAAATCTGTGAACCGGAACACATTGTGAGTTGAGTCCCAAAAAGGTATCAATGCTTCAATAATATCCTTCCTCGGCTTGATGTTCAATAACCCTACGAGACCGCCCAGAACTTTCACCACCGTCTCTCTACTACCCTTGCCTAGGTCATTCCACCACAGATGGAGCTTCAAAGGGATCTCTTTAAGGACTGTAAGGGTTTCAATTTCAATCGTGCTCATCCTGCACATTTATTTAAGGTGATTTAATGACTCCAAAAATGATCATTTTTCAAAAAGATTACTTTTAAGGAAAATCATATCTTGGTTTTGCAGATACGGCCTTTTAGCACTTCAAGGAGGAAGATTTTAAGGTTGTGTCTGCTAACCATTAAAAATGACTTAGGGTGGCTGTTCTTGCAAAAACGGCCTTCCTGCGTCCTTTTGGGGACAATCGGCTTATTTCAGACAAGAATGGCATCACCTAACTTATTTATGACAACATTAAAAAAAAATTGTTGTTTTGGGGCTATTTTCTGCAAAAGGGAAAGTTGAACCCGATGGGGGTTGCCTACGTATCTCACATCCGGTGAGAATCAAGCTGACGTAGTTCGGGTATACAAACTATTTTTGAAAACAAGACTCTTTTTTTTTCTTTTTCAGTGGCAAATAAAACAAACTATTTTGAAAATAAAAACTCTTTTTTTTCTTAATCTTTCTCAAAAATTCGGTAGAGTTTTAGCACTATTTGGACAATGGTATTTTTAAAACAGGTGATTAACTCCCTTAACTCTCTACACTGCTATTTCTCTCTTTATTCTTTTTTTTTTTTTCAAAAGTCGGTCAGTATGCAAGTCCGAAGCAAGTAAATGCACAAGTAGCAAGTAAGATGCATCAGGATGGTCTTTTTCATTTCAGGTACACCTGTCCTAGACAGACCCAACCCCTGTGTTGAGTCCCCTAAGTCAAATGCACATGATGCAAACAAACGTTCCTACTAGGGATCCGACATGAGGTTTTGTTATTCTAGGTTTAAAACCCTATGTTTATTGTTCTAAACCTGGCTTACCCGAGCGGACAACTCGAGCTGAGGGGGGCAGCGTACCGGGGATACAGAAGCTCCGCCGGCTTAGAAACTTATCCGAACCTCGTTCTAAATGGGAAAAGAGAAGTCACACGAAGTGCACCCTTCTCCATGATGTAGAAGACTCAGAGAGAGGAAGGATTCGTAATAATTTATACACAGTTCACCAATATCAAAGCGGTAAAAAGCAGCATTTAGCACATTAGGTCCAAACATGTGGATAAAACGAGATAATAAATAAAGCCAAATATAACAAGTATTCTAAGCTCGAATTTCTAACCCTAAACCAGTGGTTCTGGGTTAATGGTCCCCAACAGAGTCATTCAGAGCTGTCACACCTCCTTTTTCACTACACCCCCCGGAAGAAGGTATAATAAAAGGAATTTTTTCAATTAAAGGACAATCTAAACGGGATTCATTTTATTAAAAGATTCAGAGTCACCACTTGAGAGATTTATGGTATCCCAAGTCACTGGTTTAGAATCCCGAATAGAGGAAAGGGTTGACTCTGTATTACAGTCTGCGAACCAGAAATCCGGGTAAGGAATTCTATTAACCAGGGAGAAGGGGTTAGGCATTCCCGAGTTTTGTGGTTCTAGAACGGTCGCTCAACTGCTATATTTGGCATAATTATCAGATTTTAGAACATGTTCAAACCTATGTGAATTTTACCTTTTAAACGCTTTTAATTAAAAAAATTAAGAAATTGAACGTCCTTTAAAACATGTTTTTGGATCACGTCACATGAAATGCACCTGGATTCTCGACACATTTTATTCAACATTTTGGGATTTGGATTTGGGTCGCATGAAATGCACACCCGAATTTAGGAAGGTAACATTATTAAAGAACGCGTCTAAAGCGACTAACGTGTTATTAACTTTGCGGGGCGCATGAAAATTTGCTAATTGGCACGTCCCGAATTCTAAGTATTTTAATAAAGTAATTAAAGAGGGCCCCGTGATTTGTGATTTTATTTGGCGCGGCGCACCTCAATTTGTTTTAAAAGGACATCCTAAAGACGAACTAATATTATCTATAAGAATTGTCTCTAAAACAAAATCTTAATTTGTTAACACTACGAGTTAACTAATATTATGATATTTAAGGAAATTCGGGCCTCAAGCTCAAAACAAAATCTTAATTTGTTAACACTACAAATTAACTAATATTATGATATTCAAGGAAATTCGGGCCTCAAGCTCAAGTCCGAACTCGAACAAAACGATCTCCATTACTGAAGAAACCCTTAGCTCGAGTCCGCTACTTAACTTGAAAGGCCCAAAGTCTACCATTTAATTATTAATGGATCAATTATTAGTTTAAACCTGGGCCCAAAATGGATCCAGTCCACATGAGAGGCACGTGAGAGCCAAGGGCTTTCAAAAGCTAAAAAAACAGGCATGCCTTAACACGCTGAGCCAGAGTTGAAATTGGGCTCAAGGCAGACCCAAATTGAGGATTTTAAGAATAGACCTAAGTCCAACTTGGACGAGACTGAGGTTGTTAACTTGGGAGATACAGAAAATGTCAAAGAAACGTGCATCAGTGTTTATTTACCACCGTCAGAAAAGAAAGAGTACACGGAATTCCTAAGGGAATATGAGGACATATTCGCCTGGTCGTATGATGACATGACTGGTCTCAGTACATCTATTGTAGCTCACAAATTGCCAACCGATCTGACATGTCCTCCGGTAAAGCAGAAGCTCAGGAAGTTCAAACCTGACATGAGTTTGAAAATCAAGAAAGAAGTCACCAAGCAAGTCAAAGCCAAGGTTCTTAGGGTAGTAGAGTATCCAACGTGGTTAGCCAATATTGTGCCAGTACCTAAGAAGGACGGGAAGGTTAGAGTCTGTGTCGACTACTGGATCTCAACCGGGCCAGTCCGAAAGATGACTTCCCCTTGCAAAACATACACATGCTAATTGACAATTGCGCCAAGCATGAACTGCAGTCATTCATTGATTGTTTTGCTGGGTATCATCATATACAGATGGATGACGAAGACGCGGAGAAAATGACTTTCATTACGCCGTGAGGGATGTATTGTTATAAGATGATGCCGTTTGGATTAAAGAATACTGGGGCCACCAATATAAGGGCCATGACTACTATTTTCCATGATATGATACACAAAGAGATCGAGGTATATGTAGACGATGTCATCATCAAATCCAAGAGAGCCACTGACCACATAAAAGATCTAAGGAAATTCTTCAACAGACTAAGAAGGTACAATCTGAAGCTGAACCCCGCCAAATGTGCATTCGGGGTTCCCGCCGGAAAACTACTTGGGTTCATTGTGAGCCACCGAGGAATAGAACTGGATCCATCAAAGGTTAAGGCCATTCAAGAATTGCCACCGGCAAAGAACAAGAACGACGTGATGAGTTTCCTGGGGAGACTCAACTATATCAGCCAGTTCATAGCTCAGTCCACTGTCATTTGTGAGCCAATCTTCAAGATGTTGAAGAAAGACGCCGCTACTAAATGGACCGATGACTATCAGAAAGCCTTCGACAGAATCAAGGAATACCTGTCAACACCGCCAGTTTTGGTTCCGCCCAAAACAGGTAGACCTCTATTACTCTACCTTGCAGTATTGGATGGAGCGTTCAATTGTATTTTGGGATAACATGACAAAATGGGGAGAAAGGAACAGGTCATCCACTATCTCGGCAAGAAGTTCACCCCGTACGAGGCCCGTTATTCTCTATTAGAACGCACCTGTTGTGCTCTGACTTGGGTAGCTCAGAAGTTGAGGCATTATTTATGTGCCTATACTACTTATCTTATATCAAGAATGGATCCGCTGAAGTACATATTTCAGAGCCCATGCCCACTGGCAAGCTGGCCAAGTGGCAAATCATGCTGAGTGAATTCGACATCATCTACGTGACTCAGAAAGCAATCAAGGTATAGGCACTAGCAGATCATCTCGTTGAAAACCCTGTGGATGGAGAATACGAGCCTCTGAAGATGTATTTTCTTGATGAGGAGGTATCCTTTATAGGAGAAGATATCACAGAATCCTATGAATCCCAACCGGGCCAGCCCAATTCCATACCCTTGACTCATTTAACTACCTGACCCAAGCCTCCCTTAATCCAGACTGTTGATCAATCTGATCAACGGTCACGTTATCCCCATTCCATTTTTAATTCCCCAAACCTACCCTAATCCCTCATTCACATCTCCCAGCCTCCTCTAAAATTCCTCTCTTCTCAAACTCTCTCGAACTCTCAAAACCCCAGACTCTCTCACCATCTCCTACCTCAAGCTCACTGGAAATCATGGCTCCTACGGCCATGGTAACCTTATACTCGCACCCTATAACTTATGTGTGCTTGATATTTGAAGAATCAAGGCTAGACCTTGAAGTTCTTCATCCAGACCTGTGCCAGTTCGAGTTTTCACGGCCATTGCCGGCCTTGCTCCGGCATATCCTGGTCGAGAAGCCTGATTTCGGACCTCTTCAACTCAAGATCTAATTTTTCTTCCAAGCCTTTTTCATTTCTAGGGTTTCTCCATAACCCTAAGTTGTTCGAGGTTTTCTCTAGTTATTTTCTTATATCTATGGTACGATTGTGTTCTACTGGACTTCTAAATTGTTTTCCCCAAACTTTTCTTTCAAAATTGTTTGTTTTCGATTTAGGGTTTCTGAAAGGTCTTCAAAAAACATCTTTCTGATTATTTTCTTTATGTGTGTTTGTCTGTATTATGTTCGTGTGTTTGTCTTTTCTACCACGCATGTATTGTTCTTCTACTTTTCTCTCTACTATACTTTGTAATATACTGTGCATGTAAACTAGGCTCGCATGTCAATCTTTGTTATGATCTTCTATCTGTTCTTAGCTATATTCTACTGTATGTGTTCTTATTGAGTTCTTAAGTTTGTTTGCCTTTGCTGAACTTCTGTTTGAGTTCTAAACATGCTCCCTTTACTATTTTTGGAGTTTCTATCACTTCTTCTCTATTCTGAACTTGCTTAAATTTTGAGTTTTTCTCGAACATGTTCTTTATGATTTCAAACCTACTGCCATGTCTGTTGGTTTCTCACGAGTCTCTAAAAGAGACCTCTGAGTCTGTTTCAATGGCTTGCCTTCTCATCTCTGTATTTGATTCAAATTGAAACCCTATAATTTGGGGGTTTCTTTTGTGTTTGGACTAGGGTTTTACTTTGAAACCCCAAACACTCAGACTCATTCTGAGTCTATAAATTGGACTCAAATTTTTTTTTTATGACTGTTTCCATGTTAATCTTTTCTAACCAGCATGATAACTCCCTCTTGTTGATATTTGTGTGCTTTATATATGAGAAGTTCTTCTTTCAAAAGGTTTTGATAACTATTGATTGATTCCGAATTTCCTTTTAATAAGGTCTGATGATTGCTTCTGATTTTCTCTAATTGAACCCTCTTTACTCTTTTTCCTGACTTGGTTCATTCGAACAAAGCCTGTAATTTTTTTTTGATCGATTCCCTTTTCTTATTTCTCATAAACCGTGTACCACTGAACTTTGCCTTAAATAACTCCTGTGTATTTACCCTTCTTGTGTTACTTTGGAAAAGATTTGAATCAAATTTCTTTCTTTAATTGTCTTATACCCTTTGAAATCAGAATCCCTTAACTGAAGGGAGATTCTTTGTGATTGATGGCAAACTATTTTCTTACCTTTTCTTAGTTGTTTTCTGCACTATAAAAGGGGCACTACTCTTCTGCACTTAGACACGCTAGAACTTTGAACCCTCAGTTCAATAATTACACATTCTCAACTACAATACTCTCTCAATTTTCTACTCTCTCTTCTGAAATCTTTGTACTGCTTGCTTGCAACTTGGCTATTCAAGACTACTGTTTTATTTGTTTGTTTCCACGAAACTGGTATGTCTCAATTTTGATTTCAGCTTCTTCCCTATGTGTTTATTTTACAGTTGCTAAACTCTTGTCTACTTTATTGTTCATGTTCAGTAGTTAAAATTATATGTGTTCTTTCCTTGTATCTTGCTTCTATTATGAATCCCCATACACCATTCCCCTAGGTGTGCTGAGTTAAAGGTCATGGCCTGGCAGCATCCAAATTGCTGCCCAGGTCTAAACTTGACCTTCAATAGGTTCTAACTCCCAATTTAAAGCTGACAGGATGGTCAGGGGTGTGCCAGAATCCCAATTGCTGGGCATGACCACCAGCCTGCCATGGCCTTCCCTAATCCCCCTTTATTGTACTTACACTTACACCTAGACTCTAAGTTCTGCCCCCTATTATGAGCCTTGCCTTGGGACCTTGAGTTCCCTCTGAACTTGGACATTTGAGGGTTGGCCCTTCCACACTGCACTATAATTCTATAATGATATTTGGGGTGTAAGCACTACATGGAGTTCATGAAGCTCCTTGGAACTTTGACACATCCCAAATAAGAGAAAGGCTTTGGAAATCTGATCTTTGGAAGTTGGTTTATTTCATGTATCAGACTAGGAGTCTGAATTAGGCTCTCCTTAGTTGCAATTTTAATTTCTGATGTAATTTACTTTTTTCTGGATTCATTCAAGTCGTAATAATTTGTAATAACTATGGGGTGTATAGTAAAAATGGGGGAGGGTCTCTCATGTTATGCATATGGGGTAGATATCATGCTTTAGGTTTTATTTCTGCAATCACAACATCTTCGTTTATGTATCTGCATATAGATATCCTGCCTATAAGTCATCTCATTATCCATTTAGAAATCCTGCCTATAAGTTTATTCATTATGCATTTAAAAATCCTGCCTATAAGTTTATTCATATCTGCATATAAAAATACTGCCTATAAGTTTATTCATTACTGCATATAGAAATCCTGCTTATACGTTTATTCACATCTGCATATAGAAATCCTGCCTATAAATTTATTCACATATGCATATAGAAATCCTGCCTATAAGTTATTCATCTGCATTAGAAATCATGTCTATAAGTTTTTGCACTTTTGCATATGCACATTAGGCAAACAGTCTATAGGTTAAAATAATCAATTGCATCCTAGACACCATGCTTATAGGATTCATGCACTTACGTAACCATTTTAAATCAATAACGCTTAGAAGCCATGCCTA
Organism: Nicotiana glauca; assembly: GCA_026770625.1. Taxonomy (NCBI): domain Eukaryota; kingdom Viridiplantae; phylum Streptophyta; class Magnoliopsida; order Solanales; family Solanaceae; genus Nicotiana; species Nicotiana glauca. The sequence continues at coordinate 38,447 of MU704694.1, forward strand.
TAGGGATAATCATTTGAATCTGATTCGTTTACAAGTCTAAAATCAGTAGTAAATATCGTTTAATATCTACAGAATTTGTTTGTTTCTAAAATCAATAATCCTTCTTTAAAATCAGTATGCCTTCTGCAATGTTAGATATCATGGTTACATGCCTCATCTAGGCAAACCTGTAGGTAATTAATCACTATACCGGTCTTTAATAATTACAACCAGCAGGCATGTCTAATTCGACTTCTTATCTAAAAATATGTGATATATCAGCCACCCTTCCTACGTTAAGTTTAATTAAAGACCTAACCAGTATTTGTAAGCCATGTTAATAATTTGCTGCTTTGAATGAGGAGGCCTACTTGAGCCTTAACTGCTATGTGCTTCCCTATAATCTGCCTTATGTGTTTTTGTTTGTTGCTCTAGAATTTTATCCTTTTAAACCATACAAAGCCCACATCTCCCTTCCCTTTAGGACTAGTAGTCCCAAATGCCTTCGGGACTGATATGATTGGGGCGGGTACTAGCATGCAATAAGTAACGAAACCATTCCGCATTTAATACCTAAACGGGGTGGGAAATTGCAGATATGGATATGATAACCGGTACGCTAATACCACATGTAGCCCCTCTTTTGAGGAGTAATTACCGGGTATTGCATTGATGTGATCCATATTATTTGTAAACCCAGGACCCCCTTCCCTTTATTTATTTATTTTATCACTTTTTAGAATTTTCAAGATGTTTTCTTCAAAATTCGAGCCCCCTTTCTGTTTTCTTCAAACTTTAACTTATCTGCAAACTTTAATATGACAATCCCTCATATTTGAAGCCCTTATTTGCTTATTTGTTACTTGTACTTGAAGTCACAATTATAACATGGCTGGGAACCACACTAGTGGATCTCTTGAGGGGTACCTAACACCTTCCCCTCAAGATAATTTCTTGCCCTTACCCAAACTTTGGTTCTTCAATTCAAACTCTTCTTAGTGTCATAATGCACTTTAATCATTAGGTGGCGACTCTTCAAATTCCAAAACCCAATTCCCAAAAGGAAAAAGAGTTGTCCGCCCAAATGTCGTAAACCCAATTTCGCTTTAGAAAAAAAAAAGGCATCGACAATGTCATCAAAGTCAACCCGATTTCGAGGATGGTAGCTCAACCCAAGTATCAATCAACGATGAAGCTTCAATATGATCGCAGGTGATTGGAGGTGCAAAGAAAAGTAGAACCTACGGTCTTGGATCACAATATTCCGTTGGTCGTCCTACGACATTGTTGTCAAGTGATACGAGTTATTCGCAGGATCATGAAGAGGTGGAAGCCTTAAGAAAAGAAGTTGAAGAGTTGAAGGAGGAACGGAAAGATCGTGCAAATTTTAACAAATTGCAGAGTTTAGTTGAGAAACTTATGAGCATGCGTCAAGTTGATCCTTCGAATGACGAATGTGGCAGGGATAATAAGTTTTAGTTTGCGGTGATTGTGATATTTGAGACATTATTATTTGTTATGGTTGGATGTTTAGACTTGGTAAATATTTAGACTTGACTATGATTGTAATGTTAAGTTTTGATTGTGGTGCTTGTATGTTTTAGTTATAAATATTTATATTTTCTTTAATTGTTTGTATTTTATGTGTTTGATTAGTTGAAATGGCGGATTAACCGGTAGGAATGGTGGATTGATTCTTTAGTTGTTGTAATTTTGAATTGACAGGTGGTATTGTTTTAAAACAGCCGAAATTTGTCAAAATATTTGTAATTTTCCGTCTGAATTCCGACAAAATGTCGTCGCAAAATGCAATAGCTATTTTCCAGAATTATAACATTCTGCGACTGCAATAGTGGAAAAATTAAATAAATAAATAATATTAAAATAGTTTTGCGGCCGCAATAATGGAAAACATAAATAAATAAATAATAATAAATTAGAATTGCGACCGCATTAGTGGAAAAAGTTTAAACAAAATTAAAATACTTTTTAATATTTGCGACAAAGTATAATTATTTTTAAGTTTTACTACTGAAGTAGTGGAAAATACAATATAAAATAAAATTTTAAATAAATACTTTGCTATTGACGACCGCTTCAGCCAGAGTGTTGACAACATTTGTTACTCGTTTCTTATTTTCTCTTTCTGACCGATGTAGTCGCAATTTACGGACCGATTCGGTCGCAAAATATTTCAGGCCAGCTATTTTGCGACCGCCTTATTTTGGTCTGAATGTGGTCAGAAATTAGCCTTTTCTTACCGTATTCCGATCGTATTCGCGGTCAGAAAACAACTATTTCTAGTAGTGTTTTCAATTTTTTTTTAAATTTAAACTTCAGATACATATATTTGACATATAGTTCCAAATGCCTAAGAAGTTTTGAGTAAAATATTAAGTATTCAAATTTAAACTTAAATACTAATATCGCTTTGGAGGTGTTGGAAAAAAAAGAGACTAATTTAGAAGTATATTTCAACCGAAGAAATTGTATCTGCTCTCAAATCTTCAACTTTCCCCAATTTTATGTCCAAATAAAATTCATGTTTAAATTCAACTTAAAATTTAAATAAACTTATCAACATTAAATACATTTTTCTCTTCAGCTTTTAACTCTTGTATTGTCCTAAGGCAGAATAGCTTAAATGACACTTATACTTGTCCCACTTTGTCATGCCGGTCCTCCTACTTCACTTGTTTTCATCCAGATACTTTAACTTGATCAAAGCCTATTATTTAAACCCCTCTAACCATTGACCAAGCACATGTGGCAACATAATATTGAGCTGGACAAGGTGAGTGCAATTCACGCAAATAATGAGCGTAAATATAAATATTTTCAACCAGAAATAATTAAAATAAGAAGAAAAAATTAATTAAATAAGAATGAAAATAAAATAAGTAAAAAAAAAAAAGGCAAAAAAGGTATGTCTCTTTCTCTTCTTCCCCGTACCCACCCCCTCCCTTTTTGTTCCCCCTGTTCCTTCTTCTTCTTCCAAGTAAATATTTACAATCTCAGCTTAGTTACATCCCAATCAGTTGTTTTCAAATAAAATTGGTCTCAAACAAAAACAAAAATTTTATCTAGGCTGCAAAAATATGAGGTTGTGATGATAATTTTTTCTTCTGTCTTCAATCCCTTTCCTTGTCTTCAATATTATAGATCTAAGTCACCATTGATTTTCCTCCAGTTTTAATCTTTGAAATTTGGAGGTGAAAACCAATAGCCTTTGTTCTGCCATTAATTTTCCTCCATTTTCAACAACCCTTGTTCCGCCATTGATTTTTCTTCATTTTTAATATTTGTTCCGCCACTGATTTTTCTCCATTTTCAATATCTGTTCTGCCATTGGTTTTCCTCCATTTTCAAAAAAAAAAAAAAAAAAACCAACAAATCTTGTTTATGAATGAGGGTAGTTTCTCTTCTACTGGGATCTCAAGAATGTGAGAACAAATGGCGTCAGCGATGCTTTGACCGAGTTTTCCCTTTTCGCCGGCAATTATGGTGAGGTTAGTAATGACAGACTTAGAATTGAAAGTTAAATTGGATTTGGGAGAAATAATAATCATTTGCCTTTTTTTTTCCTATGTGGCATAATAATTGACCTGGAGCTTACGTGATTTAATTTTCTTGACGTGGCGTCCTATGTATAGGAGATTGTATTATACGCACTAGTGGCCTCGTGTGATAAGTATTTATTATACACGGTTTGAAGGAGTGTAAGTATTCAATTGGTAAATTATTAAATTTGGGGACCGGTATGATAAAGTAGGACAAGTATAAGTGTCATTGAGCTCATTCTGCCTTGTCCTAATAACACCCCCTCACCCACTCCTCCCCCCTCCGGCGTTCCTATCATGACAGCAACCTTTAATTAAATAAGTCTGTCTAGAAAAAGAAATAACAAAGAAAGAAGAGTAAAAATGGTGATATATGCTTAAACCCTGAACCCAAATTCTCAATCACCGATCCCCACCATGCGCCACTTCCTAACCTCTCTTCGCCACAACCGGCTACATCACCGGCGCATAACGCCACATATCCATTTCATCTTCTGTGCAAACTACAAACCCCAGAAACCTCAACCACCACCATCCCCACCGTCTATTCCAAAACCTCCAAAAAAGCCGGTGACTTTCACCCATCACGGCGAGTCATGGGAGGATCCTTACAGCTGGATGTCGCAACTCAATGACAAAGTAGCCATGCGACACATGGATGTGTACATGGAACAGGAGGAGAAATACACCGAAGCCGTTATGTCGGATACCGAACGCCTTCAGTCCAAACTTCAGTCCGAAATGGGGTCTCGCTTGTCTAATGACCTCTCTACACCTCCCCTTCGCTGGGGTCCTTGGTATTCTTCTGCTTCATTTTATTTGTTAAAATTTTCTTTGTGCATTAAATTGAGCGGAATGGATATAGGTGATTTATACAGCCTACGTCAATTAGTTTAAGATTAAGGCATGGATTTAAGTTACACGCACTGACAGTGTAATGAATTTTTTACACCATTACTGTAAATTAACCTGGTAGTAATAACAGGTTGCTTACTATTTATTAAAGATTACCAATCAATGCTATTACATAGAGTTACCCGCAGTTACCTTTTAAATGACCTCATTGTATAAATTATTTTACACCCATAACTTAAATGATTTATTCATTTGGATACGTATCCCGTTGCTGTTGGGATTCTGAAATGTGATACTTGTGTTTACTGTATGGAGGTGGATATTGGTCGCCGCAGGTTGTACTATAGGCGAGTGGAAGAAGGGAAGCAGTATCCAGTGCTGTGTAGGAGGTTAGCGCGGGCGAATGAAGATTTCATTTCCAATAAATCTCCTTCAGCAGGTTTCGATTTTACTTCGGGCAAGAGAATTGAGCAGAAGCTTCTTGACTACAATGAAGAAGCTGAAAAATTTGGAGGTTTAGCTCTTTCACCACTTTGTTTTTATATTGATTTCAAAATGGAGTGGAATGTATGTTGAGAAATTTCTATATCCGACCCCAATCTAGTTTGGAGTCGAGATGTTGCTGCTTTTATGGTTTGTTTTACTCATGGCGCTTAACCCTTTTTACTTTGTTTGATTAAAGGTTATGCATATGAAGAATTATCAGAAGTGTCCCCAGATCACCGATATCTGGCATACACTATGTATGATAAGGATAATGATTACTTTAAGTTATCTGTGCGAGACTTAAATTTCGGCTCACTTTGTAGTCAGCCCAAAGCTGACCGGGTTTCAAACATAGCATGGGCAAAAGGTGGACAAGCACTTTTTTATGTTGTCACTGATCAGTGTAAGAGGCCTTATAGGTTGGTAATTCACTTATTTGGCTAAAAGATTGGTCTGACATACGTTCGATATCTCATTTTTTTCCAATTCTTTTTCAGGATCTACTGTTGTATGATTGGATCTGAACAAGACGATGTGTTGCTTCTAGAAGAGCCTAGCGAGAATGGCTATGTGAATATAAGACATACTAAGGATTTCCAGTTTGTGACAGTACATGTATTCTCAACTACGTCATCAAAGGTGATACTTTATCAGCACAATCTAACTTTTTCTTTTTATACGGCTTGCTGTTAGATCAATCTTATGTCAATGACTAGTTCTTAGATCTTTCTCATAGATACTGCTGAGCCTTTGTCTGGCATGGTACCTGTGTGGGAATGTGAGGCTCAAGCCCAGTGCATTCTTGAGCATCACCAAGGGTATCTTTACCTCTTTACTGATGCTGCTAAAGATGGACAATCAGTTGATCACCATTATCTTTTACGCAGTCCAGTTAACTGCTCACTGAACAGAAGAAAGTGGGACGTGAGTTTTTATTGTATTGGGACTTTTATCATGTTTAATTCTAAATTGCAACCTCCCGGGCCTGCCATCTTTCCTTCTGCTTGCTAAATAACCTTTCATCTGAAAGCATAATACTCACTCATGGAGAGACTTTTGGCTTATAGCTTTCTCATCAAGAATGCAGAATATCTTCAGTGATGACTCAGAGTTCATAATTGAAGACGTCGATTTCAATGACAAGCACTTGGTGCTCATTTTGCGGGAGGGGCGAAATTTTAGACTGTGTTCCATTTCTTTGCCTCTGCCAAGTGTCAAGGTAATAACTAATTGTGTTCCTGATTTGTACTTCTGATAACTCTTCCTGTTTCTTCCAACCTGAAGTCATTTACTTTACTTGTTTAAGATTTCCTCGGCTCTATAAATTTTACTTTAGAAGAATCCTTTTATAGCAATTAGTTGTTGCAGAAACCTTAAACACGCAAAACCTTGATAATCAAACCAGCCTCCCCCAATCCTCAGAAAGTAGCAAAGGGTCCACGGAGACAAATATGTCCTTTTAGTTCTGTACATGGCAGATTTTGTATCTAATGATTTCAATTTACGATGGTTTCGTTCAAGGTTAAACTCTTTTATCCTTGTAGCGCAATTGCTTGCTTTCCTATTTTCTTGTTTCCTGGACTCTGGGGACTTGCTCATAGGCTCTCCCCAACTAACTTCGTAGACCAGGTTCCAGAAAGTTCAGCTTTGGGAAAAATTTGGTATTTATAAGTGCAATGTTTGTTTTGAGATATTTCTCTTCCCTCTAGTCGCTGCCAGAACTAATGAACATGCGAAGAAGCATTTGCAAAGATATATAGAGTGCACACAATCTACTGAGTTATGAAATAAGTTTGAGATACATTTTACATTTTAGCTTCTTACTTTATGATTTGCGATATGATGTGCATTTATTGATTGAAAAGGATAATCTGCCTGTTTTGTGTCTTTGTTCCCCTTAATAATTGTGTTCGAACAGCAGTATGTGTTTCACATGAATTGCTTACCACTGTTATGCTCCTCCTGTCCTTCTCTTCTCCAATTTTCCCTGGACAGGAAGAGATTAAACTCAAAGAGCTCAGTCCACAGTTTTTGCCTCTTCCAAAGAATGTCTCTCAAATTATGCCTGGACCAAATTATGACTACTACTCCTCAACAATGCGATTTACAATATCATCTCCTTTGGTAAGTACTTGTCACCTTTTATTAATTTATTTCATATATTTTATCGTAGAATATAGTCTTGTGTAAACCAAAGCAAATAACTGTTACAGAATGAAATCTTATAGTTTGAGCTGAAAATTCATGATCTTTTATTGGACCTGTTTCAAAAGTTAGTGCGGTGGTTTTAAATGTATGATTTTGTATATTTTTGTTCTCTCTCCCTCCCTCCCTCACCCAACCTCCAACAGTTGTGCCTATTGCAAGTAATTGAATACGTTGCGTTCACTAAATTCTACTGTTTTGATTCCATAGAGTAATGCATGATTTCTGAGTACACCTGTTGTTATGCAAGGCTGGCACAGTGATTAAAGTCCGCAATTAGCCGCGCGAAGCTACTCTTAATATTTTTACAGGTTTAGTAAGTGCTTAGTTTGTAACATGACCAGGGAGAGGATAAAGGTGGATTCTTGGGATCAACTTGTAATTTTATGATACTAAGTTGCGCATGAAATAGCCGAGGAAAATTTTGATCGTTTTATTACATCAATGGAGTATCCTATTTGACCTCTTATAAGAGTTTGAGGTAATGTTATTCTAGTGACGAAGACTCTAATGCAAATGTGTTATTTGCTTGTCCAAACATTTCTTGGCACTCTGTGTGTGATGATAAATTATATTAAAATGTAATAGTCATCAAATTCATATGTTTGGCCAGGCATAGTTTCTGTTGAGTCTGTCTATAGCTTAAGTTCAACTAGATTTCTTGACTTGCATATTCATTAACTTCCATTGATCAGATGTTTATTTTCTTAATTGTTAGAATTATCAGGCTCATTTTGCTCTCCCAAATAGCACTGTTTGACTGAATTTCACGCTGTTTATAGATGCCTGATGCAGTTGTTGATTATGACTTATCAAGTGGAAAGTGGAATATAGTTCAACAGCAAAACTTGCTTCATGAAAGAACGAAAGTGTTGTACGGATCATCATCTTCGGCTAGTTTTATTCAGAGGCCAAGGAATTTAGGCTCTAACAACGAAGTCAATCCTGAAAATCATCCTACATGGAATGATCTTTCTGAGTTTTATGCCTGTGAAGTCTACGATGTCACTTCTTATGATGGGATGATTGTTCCTCTGACTGTCGTCTATTCACAAAGGAGGAAAAAGCAAGCTGAGAATCCTGGATTACTTCACGGACATGGAGCTTATGGAGAGATGTTAGACAAAAGATGGCGCAGTGAGTTAAAAAGCCTTCTCGATCGAGGTTGGGTAATTGCATATGCTGATGTCAGGTGCTTTCTTCTCATGTCCAATTTAGTAATATAGCTCTAAAATTTACTTTTTCTCTATAATAATGCTCGTCTATATCTTACGGGTATCCTATTCCTATGAATTTAAGACAGGTTATATTGTTATGGAGTTATGTTGTGACTACTGCTTGGCATTGCCTTTTTATTGTCTTCATTCTCAGAGGCGGAGGTGGTGGTGGGAAAATGTGGCACCATGATGGCCGGCGAACAAAAAAGATTAATTCAATTTCTGATTACATATCCTGTGCTAAATTCCTGATTGAGAGGGAAATTGTGCAAGACAACAAGCTCGCTGGGTGGGGTTATAGTGCTGGAGGGCTGTTAGTGGCTTCAGCTATAAATTTTTGTCCAAGTCTATTGCGGGCAGCAGTTCTGGAGGTCTGCCCAAAACTTTTGACTGTACTAGTGCATTTATGCACCTTAAATCATTCTTTTCCTCAACTTTCTAACGTCCCTCACCCCCACGCAACAAGAAGAGGAAAAGTGAGGAAATAACTGTTATTGAAAACTGAAATTCTTCAGTTCTTAAGTAAAAAAGGAATGATCCTTTCAGGGAATGTACAGAGAGTCAACTATTTTTCTCTGTCGAGTAAATCTTCTTCTTTAATTTTATCCTCATTTTTGACTTTACTGAAAAGGTTGACTACCTCTTTTTGTAGGTACCATTTTTGGATCCAGCAAACACTCTCCTCAATCCGATCCTACCTCTTACACCTGCTGACTATGAAGAGTTCGGGTACCCTGGGGGCATTGATGACTTTCAGGCAATACGTAAATATTCACCTTATGAGAACATTCAGAAAGATATTTTATATCCAGCTATTCTGGTGACCTCTTCATTCAACACGAGGTAAGGTCCAAAGTTTTTCTCAGTGTTTCTGTTGATTGTTGGCTGATTCACTTCCTCTAGTTTGTTTAATGGTACAAGTTCCTTGTACAAATATGTGGCCATCGTCTAAAGCCATGTCTTTTACACTATAACATTAAGTTCGAGTTACAACTTACAACAAACTTTAGGAAAACAATCCATTTTATAAATGGGACTTTGCTTTTAGTTGACAACTTTTACTTGGAGATTCATAAATCCTGTGTTAGCGCTTAGCAGGGTCTTCACGGTCATCATAATCATCGTTATTTGCGTGTTTATTTGTCCCTTGATATTTACTTTTCAAGCAGTTCATGTGATTCATCTCCATCTATATGATAATTCTTAGGTGGAACAGGTGTTAAACCATCTCCAGTCTTATCCACCCATCATGGCCTAGTAGGTGTTTTTCTTTCTCTTACGTCCCTCATGTGCTACAGTACTATGATTGACAACTAGGACTGACCAGGTGTAAAGAACCTGATCCACTAAGAAGTGTTCCAAGCTGTAAATTAAGTGAACTAACATCCTTTTGCATGGGTTACAAAGAATTGTTCTAAGCTGTAAACTAAGTTAACTATAATCCTTTTGCATAAGTTATAAAGAATTGTTCCAAGGCCATAACGTAAGTGAACTGTCATTGTTTTGCATACTAATGTGGAAATAATAGCAGCTCATTGTGTTGTGAAGTCGTCCTCATAATCTTCCATGATTTTTCAGGTTTGGAGTATGGGAAGCTGCAAAATATGTTGCTCGGGTGCGTGAATATTCTGTGTATGATCCTAAACATCCAGTATTGCTTAATTTGACGGCTGATATAGTTGAAGAAAATAGATACTTGCACTGCAAGGAGTCAGCGCTGGAGACGGCTTTCCTTATCAAGATGATGGAATCATAGCTACTTGTGCTTTGTTTATTAATTTCATGTAAGACATAAAAGCTTATAACCATAGGATTATAACTTGTTTTTTTCCACCTTCCTATTAATCCAGATTGTAATACACCTTAAAGCAGTGGATATTCCTACTAATCTTGCCCTTTATAGGCAAAGGTGCTCACAAGATAAGGAATCTCCTTTAATCTTTACTTGCCATATTCTTGTCCAACTAATTAGAGCTGTTGTTATTGAAAAGTGCGGTGCTGCTTCTTTGGATGAATGACGACTTTCCAAAAAAGTGGTTTGGTCTGATTGCATTCAAGATTATGACTTAGTTGTCGATAAAGTGGGTGAAAATCATTGGAGATTAGAATTTTAATCTCTGTAGTAAAAAAACCTCCTTCGGTAATTTCTTCTCATCTCTCTAAGTCTTGGTATATAGAGTTATAGTAGTACTTATGTTGGTCAGAGATAGCAAGTATTCAGTAGAATAGTCCAACGTGCAAGGTTTGGATACTAGTCTTACAAAAGAAGTGGTTTGGCCTGATTTTGTTGTTGAAGAGATTACAATGAAAATTGTGTCCTAAGATGTACTCCCCACGGTCCACAATAAGTGATCAATTTGTTTTGGACACATCCACTAAGAAAATACTAAATTCTAGACAAAAATAGTTAGTGTGATTAAATTATCCTTAATTAAATATTGCAACATAGTTATAGTAGCATTTACTTTTCTTTTCAAATGTGAGGAGAGAATGACTTTTTAGGGATACGTACATAAGGGTAATTTTGGAAAATTAAATTGAATTTTTTTTTGATTATATAAATAGATACTTATTTTGGACAAAAAGAAAAAAGTAAATTGGTCTGGAGTATTAAGCTAATTGCTAAAGATATTGGTGATTACTAAGTCCCAAATATACATTGCTGGCGCCTCTTGAATTGTTAGTGTATCTAAATTTGTCAACGCTTTGTTGTCACTCAACTACCTCCAAATATGAAAATGCTTCAACCATATGACTACCAAATTCTATCAACCAATTTGTCTAACGTGGATCCATCTTCACTATTTCATTGCCTGTTGTTTTGAGATAATAAACACCCGCCACGATAGAAAAAGCAAATATATATATATATATATATATATATATATAAAAATGAATAAGCGCAGCGTTAAGAGGGGGAATTATGAATCATTGAAATGAATATGTATAAATACCATCACAAAAAAGTGGATGAAAAGAAAAAAAAATTAGGAAAATATCTATAAAAATAAACTAATGTTTCATATAATAATCTATTGTTATGTGTATATGTATATATTTTATAGGTTTGATCCGTTATTTGTTTAATATTAAAAACAGACCACATATTGTCATTTTCTTTTTAATTTAACACCAAATCAAACCAAAATATATGCAAGTTTTATGTTCGATTTGATCTTGATTTTTTTTGGGGTCATAATCATGAATTTTTAGTTTAGTTAGAAACCTATACGTTTGTATAGGGTAGTATATCAATTTGTCTTAAAACATAAAATATTTAAAGTTTGAATAATATGAACATGAATAGAAATGATTCATATAACTAGCTTCAACTTACCTTAAAAGAGATGTAATTTTTTATTTGATAAATGAGCCCACATAGAATAAAATAGACATATATAATCCTCAACGAGATAAAGATTGATTGAGAGATAGTGCAGTAAAATGGGAAACATGATTTTGGCATAACGTTGGGCAGGTTTAACGATGAAGAGAAGAGAGGAACACAATCATGAGAGGTGGTTCATATTTTGCAATTTGGGACCTCCCAAACCCAAAGGGGAAAAACGGAATCTGCTAAAACCCAAAGAATAGAGTACAATGATACAAGACCTCACTATTATCTCTGTGGCAAACAAAACTCAATGGGTGTGGCCCACCTACAATAATTAGCATTACTGATAATCAAAGCTCCCTTTACTTCAAATCATTCACTCCTTATTCTGCTTTTCTTTTTTATCTTTTGTGGCATTGAGGTGTAAAGAATGGACAAAAGGAGTTGATGCATACTTATGTTTCATGCCTATCATATCTGAATATATTATACAATTTGAGTCAAACAATGTAAGCGCCATGATTTATCCCAAATATGGCACTCTTTTTCATTCTTCTGTTGGAAATCTTAAAATTTACATGATCCAATTCTAATACTGATTCTTCTTTGCCAAGGAAAAGAAAAACAACCCTATTGCTTTATGACCAATAGCCAGCAACCTTATACTAGAATATATGGGCAGTTAAGAGAGGTATAGTTGATGTTGTTGTGCTTTCCAGTGTATTATTGAGATACATTAAAAGAGTTGAGTTATCTCCTTACTAGTACATGTTTTTCTAATATATTATGTCAAAGATGAAAATATGACAGATGAATTAATCATAAGGAGTCGAAATATTTCTTAAAAAATCTCATATTTTTCTCAATTCTGCTATCAAGGTTGATGCTTTTACTGCCAGGCAATTTGACATAGACACCATAACTCTCTCTAACATTAATTGCCTATAGAAGGCATTCAAATCACTAAACATGGAACTTGGTGTCAAAAAAATCTAAATCCCAAGGGTGTCAAACAGTCACTAATACTTGCATTAGGTAGGTTGTCTATATTACACCCCTTGGGTGCGGCCATTCCCCGGACCCTACGTGAATGTGGGATGCTTTGTGCACTGGGCTGCCTTGAAGGGTGTCAAAATCATTCAGATGGACACTGAGCAGTAAGAATACTGTTTACTTTGATAGTAGTATACTGGACATTGTGAATATACTTTTTAACAAATTTATGCTGATAGCAAGAACTTGATGCAGGAGTAAAGACAAGAGACTATAATAGACTGAGCAAGCATGAATGATCATTATAAACAGCTGAGAAGCAATAGGGCAAATGGTGGAAAGGGATCATTTAACCCCTGCTTATATCTGCTTTGGTTCATCATGATTCATGACTACCTGAGAAAATACAGATTTCTAACTCCCAACTCTACAGGAACTCCAAGAAAAGGTAAAGAAAGAAACATTCAAGCAATTAAAAACAAGAATGAAAAAAATTCTCCCACATGCATCGAGAAAAAGACAGGAGGGCCAAAAGAATACATCTCAGACCTTTTCATTGTTTCTCTTGCACCTGAACTTTCATCAGAGTGAACCCACTGTGGGCGATACATCCCTGCATTTTAGGTTAGGAACAAAAGGAGCAAAAGCTATAAAACCAGCCTCAAGCTTCATGCCTCGGTGTCTTCTTCTGCAACAGGCGGGAGTCCAGCTTCTTTAATAAAGCCAGGGTCAAGAAATTTAGCCACAAAAGCCCACAACTTATAGACATCAGTAAAATTAGTGAGGAAGCCAAGTGAAGCAGTGACAACTTCAACTCTGACAAACCCATTTCTACCGTCATGCTTGCCATTTTCCATTGGTTTGCAAAGGGTAGTGTCATCAAGACTCAGAGATCGTTGCTGCTGTTTTGGGCTGTCTAAGATCCGTATATGACTTAAGATACCAATGCCCAAAGAGATACCATGTGCCTCACCCACTTTCTGAACTATTTCAGGACTCACAAGGCCCCTGTTTCTGTCTCGCACATTGAATGCAACAGCTGCACCCCTCTCATATTTGATTTTCGGACCATAGATGCGAACTAGCCGTGAACTGTCTTCCCCGTTCGAACCAGGAAATCTTAACTGAAGCAACGAGGTAACTAGCCAATTGATGAGATATCTTAGCCGGAGAGTAGTTTTATTGAGACCTAACATGTTTATGTGATCAAGATGCCTGCATGCTATCTCGGGTTCTCTCCTGTCTGAGTCTTGCCCGTCATCATAATCCCCATCACTAAGGTACTCGTCATCATCCAAACTTGTTGCTAACAATTCCCCAGGCTCAAGTGTATGGCTCAGGCGAGGTTTACGGTTGTCTTCCATGCTGAAAGATACACGTCTTCCCCGGCTTCCAGGCTGATCAGCATCTTCTATACCAAAAAATCTACCTCCTGCATATCTGTTTCCTTGTCTCCTTTCCAATAACCTGAACTCACCTTCAGTTTCTCTTCTTATAGCACTCTCTTTAATCTCCGGGCATATCTCAGAGATTGATCCATTATCAAGGGTTTGATGCCGAGAAATTGAAGTTGAGTTGTCCAGACCAGATCCCCTTACAGAAGAAATCAACATGTGACCCTGTTTGCTGGTCTCTGGTTCTACCTCGATCTCTGGGCTTCTCTTATCAAATTGGTCTTCTTCAGGAATCTCCTTGAAGTGGTCGAATTCTTGAGACACCGACCGAACAGCTGCATCAAATGATAGCACATGGTTGTCCTCATGCCGCCCTGTGTCATACAATGGGCTGCTTGATATCTTTGAAGGCTTGGGAGAGAGCCTTTTATTATTCTTCCTGCCAGCAAACCAAAATGGGGGTGCTGGAGAGGCAATCTTTTGTTTGTTGGATTGCCCAGCACCATCAGATCCCAAGGGGCTCTGGCCCAAGTCAATCCACAGGGAGTTATCAGATGATTCATCTTCACTAAAGACTGGACTTCTCATTACCTCCCCAACAGAAATGCTTTCAGTCTCTTCAAATATCGTGCTTGCTCCGTCCCTATCGGAGCTGTTATCATGCTCCATCTCCGTCTCAAATACATCCCTGACTTGAGCAGAAGTGTAAGCACCAGAAAAGGCTGGCAACTGAGATCCTGGCCGAGTTTCAGCATTTGCTTCACTGTCCTCTCCCGCTTCATCATCCTCGGCCAATCCAGGGAAACCATCAACGGAGTCACTCAAATACAAGGGGAAAACAGGAGTAATTTTTACTATACCAGACCCAGCATGCCCCGACTGATTTTGAAGGCTTCCCATCACAGATTTTTTTATAAGAAGGCATCCAAATCCAGTTGGGTCATAACCAAACACCCTGTAGAATGAAGTAACTATGAAGTCCGGCCGGAATAAAGACAATCCTAGAGAATCCATGTCTTTTGGACCCAGAGCGCCAGCATCAAGCAACACATGCCAATTATTCTGCTGAGCCAGTGCCATCCACTGGTATGAGTACTTGGCACCAGTAACTCTAGACTGAACTGGGAAAACAAAGAGACCAGTAGCTGAATCTTTCTTTCTCCTCTTTTTGTTCGAAATTTGCTTCCTCAAATCAGTTGAACACAGTTTGAGGGTAGGCCATTTGAACCATGCACTATAAACCTTGGCACCTTTCTCTCTGGCACACTGACCCATCCAGTTAACCGACTGGCTCTCATGATCAAACATAGTCAACAACTTTTTGTTGGTCTGAAAAGGGTATGATTCAGCTAACAACTTAAAAGCCGAGCCCCTACTCACAGTAAAAACAAGACCATACTCATTCTCAGGGATGTTCAAGTAATCCATAATTCTAGTCTTAATATCGTGTTCCACAGTGCCTTTCTCAGCACCCCCATACAAAGCATGATTGCTCAAATTAGCAGTAATCTCAGACAAGCTAAATGTAGATGACTCCCAGTAATGAACACTTTGAAGGAATGAAAACAATCCAAATCCACAGTAATCAAGGCATACCTTAGGTGCAGAGCCAGAAAGGTGAGAGTACTCATCTGACCTCAGCTCATCAATCTTTTCCGAGGACTGGTACTTAGGATACATGGTCAAGAACTTAGAAAAGGCTTCATTTAGCTCAGGAATGGAGTCCTCAGATTCAAAAGTGCGCTCGGCAGCAAGAGCAGTGGCTTTCAAGAACTCTTTTTGGGCATGTAGCCTAGCGAGTGACCGGGATCGGCCCAAGCCTTCATCTTGGTTCTGTGCTGACAGGGAGTCCACATCTTGAGATTTAACAAGAGACCCATTTTCAGATGCTTCCTCAAGAGCCTCCCTCAGCTTATGCTCTTGTAATTTTTTCAGCACAGATGGGCTTTTCTTTATCTCTTCAGTGGTATGGTTAGACCCATTTCTCTTTCTGCTCTTTTTGTCCAAGATCAGAGAAGCACAGTGAGATATTGGCTTCCATAGTGAAAGATGCATTACAACCTTATTTCTTCTTTCTCTGTGTTTTAATCAATCACAGAGGAGACCCAAAAAAGGAGTGACTGAACAAAGCGCTTCACCAAAGACAAAGAAATAGTTTTTAGCCCATCTAACACTAAACCCCAGAAAAAGAAAGGCTTAGTACCCAAACCCTAACTTGTGGAAAAGCAAAGGAATCAAGCTAAAAGCCACCCCCCAAGAATCAAAACCTTTGGTTTCAAAAATCAAATGCACCCTAACTTAAGGAGGGAAAGTCCTAAAGCATTTGCCTTTACCAAAAACACAAAGACCAGATACTGGTATCAAAAGAATTGATTAAAAAATATACAAAATAGGCCAGATCAAGAAACCCTAATTTTGCCCTTTCTTGAAGATTGACACAAACCCAATAATCTTTGACTGAAATACTCAATCAATCAATTTCAGGTTCTTGAGGTGAGAAATTTCAACGAACAAGAATATAGAAGTTAACATTTGAAGGGTAAAAAAAACCTAGACGGAACTTAAGATCCAAGACTCAAAGACTTAACTTTTACAAAACCCCACAATGTCCAAATCCAAAGTCAACCAGTTGAATGAAATTGGAAGAAACCCCAACACCCAAAAGTAAGCAACAAAGCAGATCTTCAAGAAATGGACACCAAAAGAACAGAGAGAGAGATTGAAGAAGAAGAATCTACACCTCCAAAACCTCCAGCTAATCCTCAATCAAAGACACCTGAAAGTAGAGTTGAAAAAAAATACACTCTTCATATTACTATTATCTCTCACTAGGCTTATTTTTTTTCTTTTGGGGTAAAGCCAATTAAAAGCAACAGTCTCAAAATGAAAGGAGCATTAATTGCAGTTCTGAGCCCAAAAGCATACCTCTATTGATTACACCAATACTACTCTCTTAATTTTTCTCTCTCTCTCTTTCTTGATTGACTCTATCTGGCTGTATCTACACACTACATGTTGTAAATTGTACAACTACTTTTTTTTCTTCTCTATCTAACAAACAGTAAGTAATGACATTGACTTTCACATACACAGCCCCCCACTGAGAGATAAATTGTGTGCTTCTCTCCTCTAATAATTTATTAATTTTGTTACTGAATTAATCAATTAAGTTAATCAAATGGGATAATATTAAATGTTGGTTTTGCTGCGGTAACGTAGGGTCCACCCAATAGACGTTTGCCTTTTAACGGTGATTTCTCAAGTCAAACAATTAGCTTAGCTTTTAAAAGCTGTTTTCTGTATAATCCCACTATTTTCCAAATTCCAGCAAATCTTCAACCCTCTACCCTTTTTTTTTTAGATATTAATTTGAATTCGCGTCACCTAATACTCATTATAGAGGAAAGTGCTTTTTAGTAGTGTCGAAAATAGAATTCTCACCTAGGAAATTCAAAAAAAAAAAAAAAAAAAAAATACGCAAAGAAATTAAGGAGATTCAACGCCTAATATATATACATAAAAAATTTTATTCTTATATATTTTGTAATTTTCGGCGAATGACCTAGGATCTCTAGCCTAGCAAAATCCGTCCATTCTTAGGTCTCAAACCAAAAGTCACTACTTAAGAATAGAATGATCGTATTCATCTCCTATAACCCAAGATTGGTCCTTTCGGTGTATTCACTTCTGAATGTAAATTAAAATAAAGAGATTAAAATTGAACAAGATTCAAGTTCGCCTTATGAATCGAAGAATCTTTCAGTAATTTATTTCTCTTAGTGAGTCTATATATTCAATATGAATTTGAATTAGTTGAATTAATGGATTTTGAATATCGTATTATTAATGGGAAAAAGACTTTAAAGTTTGTCCATTTACTATTTTAAGCATAAATAAATATATGTACACAATCATCATGCTACATAAACGTTAATTAGACATAAGTGTCGATAAATATAAAATGATAATGCAAAAAAGAAATAAGGTGACTAATATGTTGCAGTTGGTCAAAGAGTGCAACTTTTTATAAAGTAAAAACTGAAATGTAAATTAGAAGCACTTGAAAGGAAGGACTTTTAATGGTTCAAGATTGGTTGTATATCTTCAAATATAAGAGAAAATTCAGGAACTGGAATCATTATTCTTTATAACGTCTTATTCCTCCCTTTGGATTAATAAACAAATAGTAATGAAAAAAGAAAATGTTGAAATTCACTTTTTGTTCTTTTGGTTTTCCAATGAGCATATTTCACTTTCATTTCGGCTGACCACTAAAGGTGCTTCTTAAGGTTGAAAAGGTGGAAATTTGACCATGGCTGCAGCATAATGTAAAAAGAAAATAAATTGCTTTTATTGAGGTGAGTAATAACTTGAGATTAATAATATTGTTTTTTCATCTTTTTAGTCTACAATAAGCACATTGTAAAACTATAACCCAAACATCCTTGCAGGAAGAAAAAAAAGCATAACCGTGAGAGGTGACAGCTTCGAATCTCAACTATAAGAATAAATAAAATTGGCGACTGAAATTATGTGTACATTTTTTTAACAAGAAGAAAAAAAAAATCGTACAATATCACATAAAATATTTGGGGAGAAGCAAGTGGAGTGCTGGATTTTTCCATCTTTTTGTAGTTTCTAATCGAATCATCAGCATATTGGTCAACCCCTTGAAGCATCCTCGTTTTGGTTTTTTCAACTCAGAAACTGCTGCAAATACGACAGCTTATATATATGCCATATGTTTCATTTTTATGTATTGGGTTTGTTCATCTTCCAATGGCCAAGGCTTTGTCTTTTATGGTTGAAGAACAAAAGAAACATACAAAAATACTCGTGCTCATAACAAATAATGTTAGAATGCTACAGAAAAATTAAAGAGAAGGGTCGTGAGAATAACATATATTTAACATTTAACCGATAAAAATAGATAAAAGGGTCATGAGAAATAACAAGTATTTACATTAGAGTGACGACAGAAAAAGAAAAGGGTGATTGTAGTTTTTACCATTATCAAATCATATAGTTAGAGCCTGTTTGGACATAAGAAAAGTTTGGTCATAAAATTTTCAATTTTTGCTTGAAAATGTATTTTTTAAATTTTTTGAAAATTTAAAAAACTCTAAAAAGTTATTTTTCAAAATTTGCACTTAGATTACTCACAAAACTTCAAAAACAACCTAAAATTATATCCATTTCCAAATACAACTCTAATTTTCAAATACAATTTTCACTTGAATTTATTTTTTTTACTTTTTTTGAAATTTTACAATTGTTATGTCCAAACGCCCACTTAGTCTTTCGGTTCAGATGTCTCAGCACCTGTCACTTTACCAAAAGCCTTTGACAAGTATGGTATCTCAAGGGACAATCTTTTGTTTACTGAAAGTAATTAATTCATTAGTTTCAATAGTGTATTATATTACATCAAGTAGCTGCTGCAGGCTGCAGCCTTTCCAAGTGGTGATTAGCATGTCGAACTAAATACAGCTAAACTGAGCTATGTTTGGAAATGATTTTATTGGATTTCTAGACAAAACTTTTGTTGCAAATCAAGAAAGGTAAATAATTTACGTGGAGCCTTTAAATATTAATTACTTACTTGATAATTGATATCGCTATTAATTAACATACATAGGCTTCTTCAATTCAGGAACTGGTGGATTTATCCCCGTGTTGTTGGATTGTATTTTCCTTTTTATATGTGACATTTTCGTATTAAAAGTTAAGATAGAGTGGTATAATTTTAATTAAAGTTGGACATGATTCTCAATAGAAAATAAAATGACAGTCGGACTAACATTAATTAGATGGTGTTAGATCTCGGAGAATGCTTGAGATGAAGAACCCTAGTAACGGAAGAAGCATGAACATAGAGAGAATGAGTTGTTGAAGAAGAGAATAAGAGAAATATCTTCTGTATTTCTTCAATGTAACAGTACAAGGTATTTATATATGTACACTTAATTAACAATTCTCTAACAGTCTAGTGTCCCTACACTATTCCTAATAATTGAATACAATATATGCACACTAACTAACTAACTAACTGCTTCCCTCGCTCTTTATTATATTACTCCTTCTGTTTCTACACCCCCCTCAAGCTAGGTGGTATGAAAATATTAAGTAAACCTAGCTTGGACACTAAGTACTCATGTTGAGCTCTAAGCATTCCTTTAGTTAACACATTTGCCAACTGTTCTTTGGTTCCCACATACTCTGTCTTGATTAGCCCCTGCTAAATTTTTTGTCTTATGAAATGGCAATCAATCTCTATGTGTTTGGTCCTTTCATAAAAGATAGGTTTGACAGCTATTTGTATGGCTGCTTTACTGTCAGTGAAGATAGTAGTTGGCAATTCAAACACCACTCCAATGTCCTTGAGTAATCCAAATATCCACACTAGTTCAGCCACTATTGTTAAAATACTTCTGTACTCTGATTCTGCGGAGCTTCTAGAAATAGTACTTTGCTTCTTTGACTTCCATGATATTAGTGAATTCCCATACTTTATAAAATAAATAAAAAACCAGACACAAACATCCTAGGAAGAGGCATGCTGCCCAATCAGCATCACAGAAAGCTGAGATTACACTTCTCTTTTGACTAGACAGAAGCACACCTTTCCCAGGGTGATTCTTAACATACTTGACCACTCGGAGTGCTGACTCCATATGAGATTTCTTAGGCTTTTGCATAAACTGGCTGAGAGTTTGAATACTAAATGCAATCTCTGGTCTTGTTACTGTCAGATATACGAGTTTGCTCAGTAGCCTTTGGAAGCTAGCTACATCTGGTAATAGTGCATCATTCAAGGTGTTGATTGTGCATGTGTGTTCATCATACTCTTGAGTAGTGAGTTTCACATTTACTTCAAGAGGTGTAGTAGCAGGTTTTGCATCACCTAAGCCAAGTTCAGAAACAAGTTCTAATGCATACTTTCTTTGATGCATCAGAATATCCCCTGATGATCTTGCAAACTCTATCCCAATGAGTATTTTAACTCCCCTAGGTCCTTCATCTTAAAAGTCTTATGAAGTATTGCTTTGGTTTCTTCTACTAGTCTCAAATCAGGTCCTGTGATGAGCATATCATCCACATAGACTAATATAACCACAATGCAGCTCCCAGTCCCTTGTACAAACAAAAAGTGATCATGTTGACTTGTATGAAGCCAAAACTAATCAGTGCCTCTGATAACTTTGCATTCCACTGCCTGGTTGCTTGTTTGAAACCATACAAGGATTTCAAGAGTCTGCAAGCTAGCCTACTCTCCCCCTGACTCTGAAATCTCTAAGGAAGAGTCATATAGATTTCATCAGGCAAATCTCCCCATAGTAAAGCATTGTCACATCCATTTGATGGATATGCCAATGTTCTGAAGCTACAACAGAAAGTATGGTTCTAACAGTAACCATCATAGCAACTGGACTGAAGGTTTCTTGATAATCAATACCTTCCTGCTGGCTGAACCCCTTGGCCACCAACCTGACTTTAAACCTTTAAACCTCCCCTGCAGCTTTGTATTTCACTTTAGATATTCATTTGTAGCCAATAGGCATCTTTCTTGGAGGAAGTGAGACAACTTCCCAGGTGTGATTAGCTTCCAAGGCTGCTATTTTCGATTTTATCGCCTCCACCTACCTTGGGTCTTTAACAACCTCTTCATAAGAGAAGGGTTCCACAATTGTGGAGAAGGCTGCAATATAAGACTGATAAGAAGGAGAAATATTGTCATAGGAGAGATAGTTGGCCATGGAATATGGAGTAGGAGTGATAGAAGGCTGAGTGACAAAGTCCTTAAGCCATAGTAGAGGATGTTTGGTTCTAAGAGATCTTCTCAGTGTGGGACAGGGCTCAGGATCAATAGACAAAGAGTTATCTTCTGAAAAAGTAAGTGACAAGTGATCACTAGATAATGAAGTAGAAGAATTGATGTGTGGAGAGGGACATATATATGTGTACACCTCTTCAAAACTAGGAGGTGAAGGAAGTGGCTTGAATATAGGAGGAGAGATATTCAGAGAGTCCTTGAATGGAAATACATCCTCTGAAGATAACATCTCTATTGACAAAGAAGTGTTGTGTAGAAATATGTAAGAGAATATAACTTTTTTGAGTGTCTGAGAATCCCATGAGTACAGCAGGCTTGGCCATAGGCATAAGTTTATCTGTCTCATGCACTTTTTTAGCAAAACACAAATAGCCTAGAGTCCTAAGGTGTCCTAGATGAGGCCTCTTATTGTACAACAACTCATAAGGTGAACACCCCTTTAACACTGATGATGGCAGTTTGTTGATCAAGTATGCTGCAGTGATAACACAATGACCCCAAAACATGATTGGAATGTTAGCTTGAAACCTCAGAGCTCTGGTGATTTCTAGTAGATGCCTGTGCTTCCTCTCAGCTACCCTATTCTGCTGAGGAGTGTATGCACGGTTCGTTTGATGAAGGATTCTAAGATTATTGAACACAGTTTTACACACTGAATTTAGAAACTCAGAGCCATTGTCGGATCTCACCATTTTTACTATTTTATTGAACTGAGTATGAACAAAGGCAATGAACTGTCGCAATACAACACACACATCAGATTTCAGTTTCAGTAAGAAAACCCAAGTCATTCTAGTGAAGTCATCAACCACTGTGAGAAAGTATCTATAACCATCAAAAGTTGCAGTTATATATGATCCCCAAACATCTACATGAAAGAGATCAAATGCACTAGTACTCTTGATGCTACTGTGAGGAAATGGTGTCCTAGTTAGTTTAGCACAAGGACAAACCCAGGAATTATTGATGGCATTAGTAATACTAGCTAGTTTAACAGGAAATAGTTTCTTTAGAACAATAATAGACACATGACCAAGTCTCATATGCCATAAGACTAGATCATTGGGACTGATTGAGAGGTTAGCCTTTGAGCTAACAGCTGCCAAGGACACATCAATCAATCTCTTATTTCTATGTTGTTGTAGGAAGTACAAACCATCTCTTTCTCTACTAATCGCTTTCACCCTGCCATTGAAGAGATCCTAAAATACATAAAAATCAGGATAGAAAGAGGCAAAACACCTTAGGTCCCTTGTCATTTTTGACACTGATAACAAATTATACTTGAGTTGTGGTACATAGAATACTTCTTTTAGAGTGTTGTTGTTTGATATCTAACTATCTCCAACATGAGTTACTTGAGTGCCATCTCCATTTGGCAAGAGAACTTTTCTAGAGATAGGGGGTTCAACTATAGAAGATTTATCTAACGGATTGACATTGGACACCATGTAATTAGTTGCCCATGTATCAATGATCCATTCTTGTGGACTATTGGAAGCTAGTAAAGCAATACTAGTACCTGCTGCATTAGCTTGAGAAGTAGGTGAAGGACTGTTGTTGTTTGCTGAAGTAGGGTTGATTGTATTGCTATTCAAAATTTGCATAATTTTATCATATTGTTCCTTGGTGAAGGGAAAGGCACTATCTCCTCCATGTTGTGATTGTTGTTCCATACTTGCAGTGTGATTGTTGTTCTGCAAAGGTTGAACAGATCTTGGCTGCATAGTAGTCATCTGAAAAACAGAGCTTGGCTGTCCACAAGGCTATGTGTAGGAACTTAGCTCAAGTAGTAAATTGTAATTGCCAGAAGTTGATCCATACTCAGCTACTGCATTGTAAGCACCAGCTCTCCCTTTTTTCTTAAACTTGTAGTCGGCTGGATAACCAACTATTTTGTAGAAATTCTCCTTACTATGACCTTTAAGTTCACAGAAGTCACAATATAGATTAAAGTTCTTTCTGTATTTTGGTCTCTTATCATGCTTAGAGTTGTATAATGTTGTAGACTCATAGTGTCCATCAGTGACATTAGGTGCAGAGCCTAAGATACCTGCTGATCCTACTACATTTCTCTGACTCCCTTCACTCATTAACATAGCATAAGCTTGATTCACAGAAGGAACATATTTCATCAAGTATTTGACTACGAGCTTGTGAGTATGAGTCATTTAAGCCCATAAAGAACTGATACAACTTTTGTTTGTGAAGATGTTCAATAAATTTCTTAGTTTTAGGGAAGTTACAACCAGAATGTGGAACTAGATCTTCATTTTCATCCCATAGATCCTTGAGTTTAGAGTAGTACACAAATATAGAGGAGATACCTTGAGTTAGACTTGCAATTCCTTGTGTAGGTTGTAGAATCTAGTGTCATTCACTTTGTCAAAGCGCTTTTGCAGATCCATCCACATAGTGTGTGCGTTGGTTGCATATGCAATTCCACTGATCAAAGTCGATGCTACAAAATTCATCAGCCATGACAAGAATTGCATTGCATCTTTCCCACTGGTTCCAGTATTTTTCTCAAAATTTTTCTTTCTTTCACCTTCCTTCAACCATTCCGAGCTTATTTCAACCTAGAAGAGCAATTTTCATAGATCGATACCACAGTGAGAAGTTATCTGTACCTGTTAGTTGAAAAAAAATCAGAGATATTCCACTCGTATCAATGGGTGCCAAATATAGAGGATGAGTGATTAGAACTGAAATTCCTTCTTCAAATTCATCCTCTGTTGAGGTTTGAGAGGTTTCAATTACAGTCGCAGGTGTTTCCTGCTCAGAATTATCATTTGCCATTGTTGGCGACTTAAAGCTTCAGATTTGAGATGCGAAGAAGAGAATTGAGTAAGGAAGAGAATTGAGGAGATGATTACATATCTAGATCGATTTGTGAGCTTCAATTCATAGCTCAATGCTCTGATACCATGTTAGATCTCAGAAAATGCTTGAGATGAATAACCCTAGTAATGGAAGAACATGAACAGAGAGAGAATGAGTTGAAGAAGAAGAGAGAATGAGAGAAATATCTTATGTATTTCTTTAATGTAACAGTATAAGGTATTTATACATGTACACTTAATTAACAATTCTCTAACAGACTAGTAGTCCCTACACTATTCCTAATAACTGCATACAATATCTGTACACTAACTAACTAACTACTTCCCTCACTCTTTATTATGTTACTCCTTCTGTTTCTACCGATGGAAACTTCAAATAATTGAGACAAAAATAGTGAAGGTAATTATAATTAGAAAAGCATACTTTGGAGTTTAACTTAACTAATGTTACAATACAATTCAATTGCATGGTCCTTTGGATTCTCTTGTCCCGGATAGTCGGAGTTTGGGTGCACGATACCCAAAAATTTGGCACCAACAAATTTAAAAGGACCAAATTGACTACAATCTTAACTTTTTTATGGACCACAGATGCCATTTCCTTCTTTGACTTTATCAACACAGTCAATTAGTACAACTTCAAACAAAATGCTGCACATGTTGTTAGGTGTTTGCCTTTGGCCCCCCCTTCAAACTTCCTATGTCTTTACATGCATTTGACTTGCCCATTCTAATCACCTCACTCCTTCTATTTCATTTTTTGGGCCAATACTTCTCTTTTATTTTGTTTGTAACCATTATCTTTCTACCTAAAAATATGAAATGATTCTCAAATACGTTCCATTTTCTATATTTGGACGAAAAGTTGCGGAATTAATTGATATTGTAATGGATGTGCAATTTAGTCTTACATTAAAAGTTGATAAGAAAAAAGAATGCATATAAGATGATGAAATACTTTAATAAGTATATGACCTTCTGAAAAGGATCATAGAAGTTGGATTAAAATCGTAAAATATTAACTCTCTCCGATCCACTTTAAGGGATTTTTTGGTTTTTTTTTGTTGTAGTTCACAATATTTGATTTCCAGATACCAAGAAGGAATTTACTTCTTTTTTTCAAAGTTGTCGTTGGAGTAAAGAACCTAGAAATAGTTTGTTTAATTCCTTCTTTTCAAGAAGGAATTTACTTCTTCTTTTAATATGGTCAATTTCATTGTTAGTTAATACTAAAAGATGAATCCCGTAATATGTGTAAAAAAAAATCAAAAAATCTGTCTTAATTCAACATATTGGGTGACAAGAAAGAAAGAAAGATAATTAAACCAAAGGGAATTAAAGCTCAACTTAAGGGAAAATGAATGAGGGAAAGGAGGAATGTGTGCTCCAACTAACTAAGGGCAATAGCAATAACTAAGGTCTAGGGGGTAGGGTACAATTTTTTGGACTCATTACTCTATGCCAGACACATTAAATGGAAACTCAAATCTTTTTCCCAAGCTGTCCTTCTTAGTTGTTGGAGTTGTTGGAATGACTAAATTAAATTTGATTTCTCTTTTTCACCTTGTATGGTAGTATATCTCCACTTCGTTCAAAGTTCCCAAGTCAATTAGTTCAAAAAAAAAGCTATCAAGCTTTTCAAAAGTGAATCCCATTTTCTCGAATTGCATGAACTTTATTTGTATAGTGTACACCTTGCAAGTATTAGTGCTCTTCTCTTCTTTTCCATATAACTTTTGTCTTTGATTTCGTGTTTTCTATTTAAATAAACAAGGGGATTGTAGTTGTCTATCTTTGTAAAGTTTCGTGGAGGGCAAACATTTAATGCAAATGTTTGATTCTCGAAAACAAGAGGAAACCATATTGACATCAAAAGTCACGAACCTCTTTTTATCATAGTTAGTGTCGTGCATCCAAAACGATGCAATGGAAAGAGGGAAAATATTGTTTACATACACTAATATGGGTGCTTTACCTATAATAATCATGGCTAAATAAAACTCTATTTATTTTAATTCATATGATATTTTTTACTTCTCGAAATTCAGATTAAGTGAACTTAGACTAATATTTTAAAATATATTCTTTCATTATATAGACATGAAAATAATTGCAACTTATAATACTTTGGAATTTTTATCTCCCTATATAGAGTATTTGAAATCTTATTACCTTCCCTATTCAAGTTTTAATTTAATTACATGGTCATATACATTATACCAATTATATATAAATAAGTT
Source organism: Nicotiana glauca (assembly GCA_026770625.1). NCBI lineage: Eukaryota > Viridiplantae > Streptophyta > Magnoliopsida > Solanales > Solanaceae > Nicotiana > Nicotiana glauca. Next base: position 65,387 of record MU704694.1, read on the forward strand.
TTAAATGAGTATCCCTATATATTAGGAATTGAATAAGGAATATCAGTTATTTTCTTATCTCTTTATACTTGCCCACTTTCTCTCTCCATCTCTCTTAGAATCACTTCGCTTTAGTTGGTCATATATATATATCTGTCTCTCTTTCAAAGCCTGAAGGCTCATAAGAAATATCATTTTATGATTTGAAAAGACGAATGTTCAAGGAAGTTAAAATTCCAAAGCGTGAAGATTCACTTCGCTTTATTTGGGCTATAACATGCAGAGACTTTAATCTCTCCTAATTCTCTGTATGATTATAAATTTTGAAGGTGTTTGACTCTCCACCATTGACAACAATTAAAAAGCTTTGAAGCTTTGAAATCGAATTTGGGTTTTTAAAAATTATTATTTGTTTGAATTGGATATTGTTGCAAACAATTGAAAATATTGTTTGGAGTTTATATCTCAATTTTGAGGGTGTTTTGGTGAAGATTAGACTTAATTTTGGCTGAATTTCAGATTGAAACTCAAAGAAGAAGAAGAACACATAACATACAATATGGTTACGAAATTGCAGTAAAGTTGTATTATAATTGTATGTAAATTGTATTATGTTGTAGTTATATATATATATATATATATATATATATATATATATATATATATATATATATATATATATAT
>MU704694.1:79083-94539 GCA_026770625.1 Nicotiana glauca
AGAAATTTCGAGCCCTGGGAGACTGCTCTATGCGATCGCAGAAGGGACGTCGCGATCGCGGAGGAGGAAAAGTTAAAGCAATGCGATCGTAGGAGGCATTACACGATCGCATAGAAGGAAAATAGGCCCCTCAGAATTTACACTACGCGATCGCATGGTTGGGCATGTGATCGCAGAGGGCTAAAATTTGCAGCAGAAACAGCAGAAAACCTGCAACTCTTTTTCAACACAAAGTGTCCCGTTGGGCATCCGAAACACATCCGAGGCCCCCGGGACCCCAACCAAACCTACGGACATATCTTATAACATCATTCAAACTTGTTCAAATCCTTAAATCACCTAAAACAACGCCGGAAACACGAATTACTCAATGATTAGAACTTAAGAACTTCAAAATTTAACCAAACTCGCTTTCGCTTCAAAACCTAACCAAAACACGTCCGATTGACCTGAAAATTTGCACGCACGTCCAAAATGACATGACGAAGCTACAACAACTTTCGGAATCCCAAATCGACCCTCGAATCAAAAATTCACTATCGGACCGGAACTTCAAAAATTTCAAACTTCGGCATTTCAAGCCTAAATGAGCTATGGACCTCCAAATTACATTCCGAACACGCTCCCAACCCCGAAATCACCTAACGGAGCTAACGGAACCATCGAATTTCCATTCCTAGGTCGTCTTCACACTGTTCCAAATATAGACCATTTTTCAACTATTAAGCTCTCATTTAGAGACTAAGTGTCCCAAAACACTCCGAATCCTAGAACCGAACATCCCGACAAACCAAAATAGCAGAAATGAACTTAGGGAAAGCAGTTAATGGGGTATTGGGGCGTAAATTCCAAAAACGACCGGCCGGGTCGTTATAGTTAGGAATCTGCATAATATTGAAATCCTTCTTTTTTATATACACTGAGTGTATCCATTTGATCCAGAGAGCATCCTTCTTTGAATGTACTACCCACATTAGCTTACACAGTGCTGCCTTGTTCCACCATTTAGAGTTTATAACATTTAAACCTCCAGCTGATACATGCATGCATATTCTGCCTCAGGAAATCAAAGCTATCTTTGAAGGACTATAACTTCCTTTCTACAAAAAAATTCTACAAACAGAGTTTAGTAGATGTATAATCTTCTTAGGTATAAAAAGCACCTGCCCCCAGTAGGTTCGCATTTCAAATAGAACACTTCTTATCAGTTGTAGCTGCCATTGTATGATAGGAGTTTTGATGTCCAACACTTTATTCAGTTTGTAATCTTTTCTACTAATGGCATACATTGCTGAATAGATAGCTTCCTTGAGGATAAAGGAACTCCCAAGTACTTGAATGGCAAGGATTCCAGTTTGAATTGATAGTCAGAGCATATTATTTCTTTAAACCCCTGGGTAACTCCAGCTACATAGATAGAGCTTTTATCTAAATTAGCCATGAGCCCTGTCATCTTTGAGAAATGGTTGAACTTGTCTAGTAGTAGTTGAATAGAGATCTTTTCGGCCCTGCAACACATGATCAGATCATCGCAAAACAGATATGAGTGAGATTCATTTTGGCACATCTTGGATGGAAATTGAAATCAGGAATGTCCTTGGGAGTCTTCAAAGTTCTGCTCAAATACTCCATCACTAGGAAAAATAAGTATGGGGACATAGGGTCCCGTTGTCTCAATCCCTTCTTTGCTTGGAATCTTTTTGTGAGGCCGCCATTAATCAGTATAGAATAGTTTGCATTACTTACACATTCCATAATCCACTGCACTATCTTAGTATGTATCCCATAATCCATCAGTACCATTTTTAAGATGACCATTCAACAGAATCATAGGCCTTTCTTATATCCACTTTGATAATGCATCTAGGTAAAATCCCCTTTTTGCTACACCATTTCACCAATTCATGAGCAAGGATAACATTGTCTAGAATACTTCTTCCTTCTATTAATGCCGACTGAGATGGTCCCATAATGAAGTCCACCACTATTTTTAGTCTTGAAGTGAGAATTCTGAATGAGTTTATAGATGGAGGTACAACATGCTATAGACCGGAACTCTTTGGCAAAAGAAGGACTAGCCACTTTTGACACTAATGTAATAGTTGCACTGCATACACTTTTCAATATCTTTCATGATTCAAAGAACTCCTTGATTGCCTTTATCACCTCTTCTCCAACAATATTCCAATATTTCTTGAAGATTTCTACTGGAAATCCATAAATGCCAGGTGATTTGTCACTTGGTAATGCCTTAAGCCCTTGTAGGATCTCAGTATTAGATACACTCTTGATCATGTTCAATTGGTGCTCTCTATTCAAACAAGGACCATTCCTAGATATGTTTACATCAAGGCAGGGCAATTCAGAAGCCCTTGCTCCTAGAAGACCTTCAAAGAAAGATGTGAACTCTTGCTCAACTAATAAAGGATTGGTTAGTTTTTGTCCAAGCTCATTACAGATAGTAGAAATTTTATTTCTGGTTTGCCTTGCCTTTAAATGTCCATGAAAAAACTTTATGTTTGAGTGACCTGCTGCAATCCACACTGCCCTAGACTTCTGCCTATAGGCTTTCTCTTGTATACCTTACCACTTTTCTACTTGCATTAGTAGTTCTTTCTTCTCCAAAATCAAATTATTGTTGAATAGGTCATTATCTATCCTCTTCTGAATTTCCTGCACCTGATCTTTAAGCATTTAAACCTTTTTGTCTACTGAATTATAGAATTTATTCATTCCTTTTGCCCTGCTCCCCAGTCTCTGTAGCTTTTTCCAAAGTGAATACATAGTGTATCCAGTTATATTTTGATCCCACACCTCTTGTACTAGCTTGTTGAATTTCTCTTCCTGCAAGAGCACATTAAGAAGCATAAATGGCTTTGGTAAGTGGTTTCTAATAGTCTTAGTACATAGTACTATGGGTGAATGATCAGAGACCCCATAGTTCTCATATACTACCTCTATAGCTATACTGCATGAACCAGTAAGAGTTTCCCAGTGCTTAGTCAGTATTACTGTATATTCTATCAGTATCCTCTCTTTTGTTACACCAAGACCACTGACATCCCTTTCTGTTCAACCATCCCAAACCAGTATCATCAATACAAGTTTGAAAGTCAGCCACTTGACTCTGGTGAACTGGAATACCATTAATTTTGTTCTTAACAGATAACATAGTATTGAAGTCTCCTAGGATCAACTAGGCCTCCACCATATTGCTATTTATCTGTCTAATTTGACTCCATATTTCCTGTCTCTCTGCAACAGTATTATAACCATATACAAAAGTAAGCCAACACTTAAAAGTTGAATTCCTGTCCTTGATCTCACAGTGCACCAATTGAGTTCCAACTTGAATTATATTAACATCTACTTGCTGAGCCTTCCACAACATCCATATTCTCCCATTGGGAGCATATGAATAGTTTGAGAATAATTCTCATTCAGTCCCCATCTTCCTTCTCACTCTTTTTTCATTTTATTTTTTCACTTTGGTCTCTAGGCACCCTAATACTGTAATTTTATTCTTTAACAGGAAAGCCTTCAGTTCTTTCTGCTTATAGGGCTTATTAAGCCCTCTAATATTCCATAAGATAATAATCATGGGGGGTGGACCAAAGGTGCTGTTTTTTTTAATGCTAAAATAGAATCCTCCCTTTCCTGAATTCTTAGGGCATTAAATATGTTTTTATGCAATATAGCTTCAATGGTCTCATCAGTCATACCCTTTCTCATTGAGCTTTTTTCCTTGGGACTTTGCACCTGTTTTTCTTTTGACTTAGCTATCTGAAACTCATTGTCCTTCTGCTCTATTCCTGTACTGATGGCTGGTGGTGCAATTGTTTCTTCTTTGCTAGTCTCAACTCTAACATCTTGAGCCCGTGCTTCCCCAATTATTTATTCCTTCGCAATCTATTTAGTGGTTACTCTTTCCCCCTTTTTTTCTATCCACCTATCTGTCCTTTGGAATCAGGTCCTAAGTACTCTTTCATCTTTATTTGGTCATTACATTTCCCCGTGTCAGGACCTATTGTGAGACAGTCATGACAGAAGGAAGGATGCCAATCATAGCTTAATTTTTGCTCCCTTATTTTTCCTTATGCAGTTTCTATCAGCACTGTCTAAGGTAGTGCTTGGGACACATCCATCTCAATCACATACGAGCATAGGATATTCTAGCCTCCTGTGCTATTAGTTTATTAGTGCAAATTGGGTTCCCAATCGATCTTGCAATTCTTCCTAAGTTCTCCACTGTCCAGTACTCACTACAAAAAAATGAAAATATTGTGGCGGTTATATTATGGTGGTTCCAATAAAATGCCGCAAAATCTAATTAAAAATGGTGTCTTGCCAGCCGGCGATTAAATATTTTCAATAGCGGCGATTAAAACCGCCGTAGTATTTTACACACAACAATTGATACTATTTCCACATAAGGTTTAGTATTTCCCACTCATTATTTTGAGACTCCCTCCAGAATTTCCCAAATGACTATCTGCTTGATTATGAAGCTTACTCTTTCCCTCCCAAAAATTATCCTTTCCTTCCAGATCTCTCCATCCTTTCTCTCCAATTTTTTTTGGTAAACTCACGATTACCCCAATTTCACGATTCATTCTTCTTGAAGGTAAAACCCACTCTTATCCACCATTTCTCTATTTTAGGTAAAATAATTACAAATGAGACATGAAATTGATAAGAATCGAGATTCAAATCAGGTAATGTAGCGATTAGGGTTCATGCATAGTACCAAAAGTTATTTTTCTCTTTATTAGGGTTCATGCATGTAGAGATTTTTTCCAATTTTGTTCTAATTCTTTTTCCTCATAATCAATGATTTTGCTGTAGTTTGGTATTTCGATTTTCCTTAATCCGATTTTTCGCAATGCTTTGTTTGGTATTTCAATTGCATGTACTTAATTTTGATATTTTAATATGTTGTACTTGCTAATATTAACCTAAATATTATATATGGGCTTGATATGTAGCCGAGAGATCAAAAACTGCTGGTGAAGCTATTGGGTTCAACGTCGACAGTTAAACATTTGATAGGTATAGCTCATTTCAGTTTAATTTTGTCCTTTCTTTTGAGCAGATTTCTTTTTTATTAAAAGGTAGATCAATTATTGCATTTGTCACTAGCGGATTAGCAGAGCTTTCTTCTATAATAGGTTCAACTTATCTATAAAACGATTATCAATTATATAGGTAGAAAGATATGTCATCCAACTGTAAGAATCCGAAGTAGTAAGTTAACAGTTTGACACTGTGTATGAGCAAAATTTTTTTATAGAAAAACTTAGTTTAGATTAAGTGGATATATTCACTAATTGTTGCAGTTTTTCCTTGGGCATTATGAATTCTGAAACTAAAAGCAAAAATGCTGGAATAATTTGAAGTTGAACTTCAACTATACAGGAAACCCAAATAGTATTTTCGTTTCAAGTACTAATAGACCATTTCTTAATTTGCTTACCATTTAAAGAGCTGTATTTGACATTCAAAATTCTGCACTTGAAAAGATTACAATCTGAGTTTGCATGAAAATTAATTAATGTAGAAGCGACGTGACTTTTCATGTTAATTAAGTTGGAAATGGCTTTTCAAATTAAGTGGATATATTCAAAAGTTATGTTTTTCACATATAAGCTTTTGAATTATCTTTTCAGTTTTAATATTGTCATATTATCTTATGTCTTCCTTTCTAGCCATGCCAATTGATAAATCTTGGATTAGCAAACCACGAAACACACCTGAATATGCAGATGGTCTAAGACAATTTTTGGATTTTACTTTTGAGCACGGGTCAGTTGATAGGCGTGTCACTAAGTGTCTGTGTGCAAAATGTGATTTTAACAAGTGGCAAAAAATAGATGTAGTTGAAGAGCACCTGATTCTTAAACCTTTTCCAAAAAACTATAAATTTTGGTATTGGCATGGTGAAGAATCAAATGCAATCGTGCAACAGACTTCTCAGAGCACCCATATCATTGAAGATAATTTACAACCCCAATATCCAATAGAAATTATGATTAACGATACGTTGGGGTTTACCAGGAACAATGTCAACGAGCCCGGTATGTCTTCTATTCATATAAATAGAGAAGAAATATTTGATGAAGGGCACATTGAGGGGCATAATGAAGATTATACAAAGTTTTATGAATTGTCGAAGATGGCAATCAACCATTATACGAAGGGTGTACGAAGTATTTCAAATTGTCCTTTCTAATCAAAATGTATCATATAAAGTGTCTTTGTCGAATGACTAACAAGCCGATGAGTATGATATTAGAATTGTTAAAAGATGCTTTTGATTCCAAGATTCCTGGTTCTTTTTATGAGGCCAAGAAAACCATCAACAAACTTGGTCTTAATTATACGAAGATACATGCCTGCCCAAATGATTGTATGTTATATTTTTGCGAAGATGAAGGCGTGCAAGAATGCAAAATATTCAAGTCATCTAGGTGGAAGGATAATAAGAAGAAGCAGCCTGCAAAGATATTTCGCTACTTTTCACTAAAGCCAAGGTTGCAAAGATTGTTCATGTGCTCTAAAACTGCCGAGTCTATGAGATGGCATTCTTTAGAAGGTAGCCATGATGGATTGATGAGGCATCCCAGGGATTCTCAGGGTTGAAAAAGTTGTGACTTGCTTCATCCTGAATTTGCTGCAGATCCTCAAAATGTACGGCTAGGCCTAGCTAGTGACGGTTTCAATCTTTTTGGAGCAATGGCAACTAACTACAGTATCTGGCCAGTGGTACTTATTCCATACAACCGTCCTCCTTAGGAGTGCATGAAACAAACTTCATTCATACTTTCAATGATTATTCCAGGAAAACAAATGCCGGATAATGACATAGACGTGTATTTACAACCTCTCATCCAAGAATTGGGGGAATTGTGATACGATGGAGTGAAAACATTAGATTCTTCAAAGAATTAAATATTTAAAATGCGAGGAGCATTGGTGTGGACAATTAGTGATTTTTCTGGGCTTGGTACATTATCTGAATGGAATACAATCACTTAGTTTGCTTGCCCCACGTAGAACTTTGATACAGACTCTTGCAAATTGAAGCATAGTAGAAAGTGGTGTTTTATGGGTCATCATCACTTTCTTGAAAGAAGTCAACGGTTTAGATTTTAACGTGTTCGTTTTAATGGGAAAATCGAGCAACGGGGGCCACCAATTGCATTATCAGGGTCAGATTTGAAACAAGTGGAGGGCATTAATGTTAATTTTGGGAAAGTACCTGTTTTGAATGATAAAGGTGAAAGAGCTCAAAGACAAACTATGATTGAGAATCTTCTCTCTCGCATCAACCAATTTTGTGTAGCCTGAATCCCAAATTTGTTGGGAGTGGTATCCACTCTGCATTTTTAGGTATTTTTTCATTCAAATAGTATGTGTGAGACTGTTTGTCTCTGGTAATATATGTGTATGTGTGCACATAAAGAGTGTAAGTAGGTGCTCCTTATTTGTTTTTGTGTCATTTAAGGAATATAGATGCGTGGAGAGATTGGGAGGTAGTAGCTTTGCGTCCTCCATTATATTTTCCAGATGAATTTGCAAATTTCTTTCGTGATCCTTCTTCCTCATTAAATCTAATAACTCTTCTAATTTATGAAAGTGCAATTGCTATTGTAAACTGTAAAGTAAGATCTTCTATAATGTCAACCTTCCATCACCTTTATGGTTGGTCCAGGAGGTTATGGACAGATTTAGCTTAGGTGTTGCTTCCATCACCTTTCTTAAGCTTTTTTCAAATCTCTTTTGTGATTTTCTTTGTTGGTATTTATTTTTTTTTCCTTTTAAAAAATGGACCCTCTTTTTTATTGATTTTTTAGAATATATAGTCTGTTCTCTTTCATATATTTACCCTACCTTACTTCTCTCTACTCCTGGTAATATATAGAGGGTATACAAAGTACTGGCAATCTTCTTTCCTGATATCTTTTTTTGCTTTTGCTGATGCTTCTGCTACTATATCTACTTCTGTTCTTCTTTTGTTTCTGCTGCTTCTTCTCTACTACTTCTCCTGCTTTTGCTTTTGCTTATTTTGGTCTTATATAATAGAATTTTACCTATTTAATTTGTAGGAGTGTTGCAGGAAGAATGCACAGATTCGAAAAAACCAATTTCTCATACTTATGGTGCTATGAGTTTGGCTAGAAGAAGAGCTGCAATGGTAGTTTAAGCGCTTAACTTAGATAAGATATATGTTCTTAATTAATTACTAACATTATTCATTTTAAAAATTTCAGAAGGCGATGAGAAAAGCTTTTGATCGAGGCAAAATATGGAGTGAGACTCATAAAAGGAAAGATGGGACTTATGTAACTGATGAGGCTAGGGTGATTGGGTAAGTAACATTTTTGGTGCATTCTGTTGTGAAATTATATTTTATTTTTAGATTGGTACTGCTTGTCTAGTTTTGAGTTTGAAATGTGCTTAGTTTAAAAATTCTATTTTAGCCTTGGGGCATATACTTGATGAATATAACATGTCTGATCATTACATTGGTTTGAAAAGATCTAGTGACTCCTGTACATTTGAGTTCCAGTAATCTGGTTGTGTTCAACTAGCAAATATCTGAAGAATGTTCAAAAGTCAATACTTTACTTAACTATCAGAAGTTGGATATTGGAAATAATAATCAGGTGTTTGAGTCGCACAAAACCAACATCCAAGCCTTACCATTCTCTCAATAAGCATTAATATAGAAGAAATTACTCTGAATTAGTACAACAGAAGTAGCTTTTATACACAACCTCAAAAGTTGTTTTCTTTGAAATCAACTGCTCATCACTATAGTTTTAACAAATCTGTTATAAAGCAGCTTAGCTTTGTTATGTTAGCAGATTAGCATTAAATGAGATCTGCTGCTTCTACAGAAATTTTGGCTAGACCATATGGTGTAATTTGCATTTCATTTTGGGATGCGATGTTATGGATATGTTGATGGTGTGATTCATATTTTAGCTAGCAGTTTAATGTACAATTCTTGTCATTTCCAAGTTCCAAGCACCTTCATATTGCTCAGTTATGCCTCTTTAAATTTTGTAGGAAAGAATTGAAGAAATTCGAAGTGAAAGAGCAAAAAGTCTTGATGAACCTTCACCAAATGATGCACTTGGCATAGTATTCGGTCCCGAGCACTCCGGCCGTGTTCAAGGTTTAGGCTTGGGTGTAGTTCCAACTGTAGCATTCAAACAGACATCTGCGAGATACCGTCGTGGTTATGTGGGTTTATCTAGCAGTACCACTCCAACTTCGGAGTGGAAGCAAGAGATGACAGATGAAAAATCAAAATTAAATGCACTAATTAACTTATATGAAAGGAATATAGGGAATATCCGCGAGAAGTTTGCTCACTTATTTTTCACTCCTCCACAGGTATTGTAACGATCCGACCGGTCGTTTTGAGATTTTGCACTTTGCTTGCCAATTCTCGGGCATGACTTGTCCTGTGTGAGGTATTATGACTTATGTAAATTATTGATTTTGATTTTCAGGGTAATCGGAATGAATTTGGAAGAACAATTCTCAATTTGAGGCTTGAAATTTGAAAAGTTTGACCAAGATTTGAGTTAATGGTAAACAACCTCGGAATGCAAATTTTATGGCTCGGATAGCTTCGTGAGGTGATTTGGGACTTAGGAGTATGTCTGGAATATTTTTGTGATGTCCGGTATAGAATTAGGCTTGAATTGGCAAAAGATAGTTTTTGGCAATTTTCGGTCGGTAGTGGAAATAGGCTATCGGGGTCGGAATGGAATTCTGATAGTTGGAACAGGTTCGTAATGTCATTTTGGATATGTCTACAAACTTTCAGGTCAATCGAAGTTGTTTTGGATAGTTTCGGCGTCGTTGGTGAAATTTAGGAATTTCAAAGTTCATAGGCTTTAATTTGATGTGATTTTGGTATTTTGATGTTGTTTTTGGTATTTTGAAGACTCGACTAAGTTCAGATGATGTTATGGGACGTGTTGGTATATTTGTTGAGATTTCCGAGGACCTCGGGTGGATCTCGAAAGGTTAACAGATCAATTTAGACTTGTCACGACCCCAATCTCGGTCGTGATGGCGCCCAACACAAATGCCAGGCAAGCCCGACCATATAACGCTCACAACTCAACCACAACCCATTTTCCAATTTATAGAATTAAATTATCAAATAATATAGTTCTAAACAGTGATTATAGACAGAAGTAGTACGGAAATCATAACAACTGCCAATAAAACTCCCAAATACCTAGGTCATGAGTCTAGAGCCTCTAAGATAACAAAATAATGAATCCTCAGTAATACTGATGTTCAAAAATGCGGAAATAATAAAGGGATAGGGGAGGATTCGGGTCGTGTGAACGTTAGGCAGCTACCTCGACAACTCCAGAAAAACTCTGAAGGCAGCAAATAACTCGACTATGCTCCCGGGACACCTGAATCTGCACACATGGTGCAGGGAGTAAAGTGAGTACTTCCAACTCAGTGGTAATAGAAATATATAGTGGCTGACAGTAAGAAATCCTGAAACATAACAATGCAAAGCTATAACCAATAATTCTACACATTTAACGGTGGAACAACATCAGGTAATGACAGGTAAAACAGATAGACATCGATGCATGAATGCAGTGCAATGCATATGACCGCTACGGCGTATAGCCCGATCTATTTGGGTACCCGCGCTCACTGTGGGGGTTCAGACTCCGGAGGGGCTCCTACAGCCCAAGCGCAATATCATTGTAGCATTTGCTGCGGCGTGCAGCCCGATCCACACTCAGTCCAGATATATGCATATAAGCCACACATGTACAGTCAAGTTATCATTTCCAGTTCCAATTATTAGGAATTATAGATTAAGTGTTTAAAACTTTAGTAATTTACTAATCATTTCGAGACAGTGTTTAACTCAGGACTGATATCATGAAAACATGCTAAGCCTCATGGAAACAGTGATAATAATCCCTAAGGGATCCAAATAATCAGCACGCAGCCCAAATATACTCATAACAATCCAAATAGGATGTTTACCAATAAATTTCTAGTCAATAACACAATATGAACATCACTCGGTCGGACTAAGCCATAGTCCCCGATCACAAACCCCGCACTCACCGTAGAGTACGTGTCTCGCCTCACTATAGCGTCACAATGTGATATATCGGGGTTTCAAACCCTCAGGTCATCATCTACATCTATTACTCACCTCAAACCGGCCACAAGACTAGTCCACTATGCCTTTTCCTCTCGAATCCACCTCCTCGCACGTCGAATCTGGCCAAAACCACAACGAATACATTACAATAGGCTAAAGAAACATAACCTAATCAAAAGAATTCGAAAAACACCAAAAATCACGAAGTTGTCAAAACTCGAGCCCTGGGCCCACTTATCAAAAAATTACAAAATTCACACCACCGGATTCCTTATCTCGCCACGAGTCCATACATACCAAGAACTCCCAAATCCGAGCTCAAATGACCCATCAAATCCCAATTTTAAATTCTTAAAATCCCAAGCCCTAATTCATCCATTTTAGGCTTAATTCCATGAATTTCTAGGAAGATTTCTCAATAAAAATGAGTTTTAGGTTCAAGAATCTTACCTCCAATCATTCCTCCTTGAATCCCTCTTCAAAATCGCCTCAAAGTTCTCAAAGCTCGATCAAAAATGGAGGAGAATACATAACCCTCGCGGATGAAATGTTTCAATAAAATCCTTTTTGACCAGCCCAGTTTCCGCTTCTGCGGTTCTCAAAACCGCTTCTGCAGAATTGCTTCCGCGTCCAAATATCTGCTTCTGCGGTTTTCACTTAATTTCCCCACGACCGCTTATGCGACAAGAAACTCGCTTCTGCGGATCCCCAAGTCCGCTTCTGCGGCCAAAAGTTCGCTCCTGCGGACCCGCTAATGCGGACCAAGTTCCGCTTTTGCGGAACTTCACCACTCATACCAACATCTCTCCTGCGCTCCCTTACCCGCTTCTGCGGAACCGCTTCTGCGGTCCTTTTCAGCAGAAGTGGAAATACCAGATGACAGAAATCACAGACCTGAAGCAACTTCAAAAACTCTCGTTTTTAACACTCGATCTTACCCCAAGGTCCCCGAGGCCTCAACCAAAAGCACATACATGATCTAATACCCTATCCAAACTTGCTCGAATCATCAAAACATTATTGTTAACATCAAAATCCTCAATTTTCATCAAATCAAAGCCTAAGTTTCTTAAAAATTTCCGAATTGTACAATCGATCAAAAACCCGACCTAAACACCTCCGAATGACCCGAAATTTTGCACATACATCCAAAATCACCTAACGAAGCTACATAAACTCTCAAAATTCCATTCCGACCCTCGGATCAAAATCTCACCTATTAACCGGAATTCGCCAAAATTCTAACTTCGCCAATTCAAGCCTAATTCTACATCGGGCCTCCAAAATCAATTCCGATCGCGCTCCTAAGTCACAAATCACCTCCCGAAGCTAACCGAATCGCCGGAAATCACATCCGAGCTCTCTATCTCATAAGTCAATGTCCGGTTGACTTTTCCAACTTAAGTCTTCCTTAAAGAGACTAAGTGCCTCATTTCTTATCAAAACCAATCCCAATCAACTCTCACACACCACACACCGATAATGGAATATTAAAAAGCAATAAACGGGAAAAACGGGGCAGCAACATATGAGACGATGGGCTGGGTCGTCACATCCTCCTCAACTTAAACAAACGCTCGTCCTCGAGCGTACCCAGAGTTGTCCTAGAAGCCAACCAATAGCTAAATGACCTTACCAAGCATATACCCGGGGTGATCCCTCATCACCCTATCTTACATAGGTCCGATAATACAACTCCGCTGAAATTTCACAGTCCATCTAGGCCATAAACCGTAGAACCAAATTGCACCTTCCGAAATCATACTCAAAATCAGAAACTCACGTCAATATTCAGAATAAACTCGAACCAACTGTAATAACCATGCCTGCAACCTCAGGTGAACTCATGCAATATACCACACAATCCAACATTCGTAACGATAGTCACTATTCACAGCAGTTTCCCCCAATACTCAATTAATGATAGGAACCTCTTATTAGCTAAAGTCTTATTCCATCACTTTCATATATTGCCAACGATAAATAAAACACGCAATAAACCGTAACCATTCCTCAGGTCACCCATATATGAATCCACTTCCTTGTTAACTAATACCACAACAAATTTCCGGGCCAAACCTCGATATAAACCCTCTAATCAGCTGAAATCACATCTGTTCGCATTTATTAATGACTCTAACGATCACCTCGAATTCAACGCACCACTCTGGTGATATGACACCTCATCACAGGCCTAAGCCCCAACTTGCATAATCCACGCACCAATGATGGGCGGTCTGAACATACTCAAATCATGACAATGACTCCAACGAAAAAGCTGCAACTCAAACTCCTCAGTACCATCACAACACCAGACTGGGACCCCATCCCACATCATAGAAATAGAATACCTGAATCTACCCCGAAGGGTCTAATCTCCTCGTAGCCTCGATACAATGCACGATCTTATCCAAACACTGTTACACATGAAGCACCTCAAGTCGCTATGCTCAAAATAGACAGCCACGCACAGATTGATGTCTGAAACCGAGCAATCCATCATACCCATGGTGAAGTAAGTAATATACACCATTCAATCCTAAAAGGACACAACCGATGCGCCATTCGCCGAGCAATACCCAATACAGACTTTCTTCAGAAACCAGGAAGCAAGACATACCAAGTAACATATGGAAAAATATTCTCAATATCACACTATTGCGGCATGCAACCCGATCCAGATAACATACCCTGGCGGCGTGCCACCCGATCCACACAAATATCCCACATAGGGAGATGCACATCGAGCCAGATTCGCTCATAATAAAAAAATACCGAGCATCGGTCGTGAGCATACTGAGTGCATAATGATGTCTACTTATAGTGTTGTAAGCTACAAAACTCAACTTCCACTATGAATCTCGATAGCACCGCAATATATGTGTCCACAGTCCGAAAAGCAACTCATAGATCTCCCCAGATCACTAGCAAGCTCAATAACGATAGATTCAACCTATCCCTCAACAATACATATTGGGTCCAACCAAGCCATCTCAATCTGAATACGTAGCCACATCGGCCCGCCAACGAACTCAATACCAAGAAGCCTGAAGGTGCTCCTTCCACTTTTATAACTCCTACTGGAGCCGTACGATACAGTGCCCAGCTCCAAATAAATGCCGAAAACCACAATCTCACCCGGCAACATGCCCGTCCATAAGGAACGCATCCGAAAAAGTCCTTCAATACCGGAACTGAATCAATGGTAGAAACCTCTATACAGACTTCCGCCACCAAGGCCCAATTAAGGAAAGCAATCCTTTCCAGCCGTCCGCTGGTCTTTGGAACACAACCATTCAGCTAGAACATAGTCCGATGCACTCGCCACGCAACTTGTGGCATTTTCTGACATAACCCATAGCACAATCGTCTAGAATAACCCAACACTGAGACAATCAGTCTACACCCCTATATCATCTCCAGAATCTAATATACCAAGCAAAGAAAGATCCACCCGGGCTTCCAAACCCCCAATAGCCACTAACCGTACCAATACTCACGATCCACTCCATGATTCGCATACCCATAGTAAATATACTCATCTTCAAACCACGGTAAAACCCAACAAGGACATCTCTGCCAACTCCATTTGTACAAGCTAAACTGCCAGGACTGAATCCTTCTATCTAAACCGAGCTGAGCAAGCCGTCAAAACTCAAGAGCATTGCTGCAAATTGCCTGTAAAAGCTCATTACTTCGAACACATACAAGGAATTAAGCATACCCTTACCATACCGATTCGGTATATTATCAAGCTATTCCGTCTATCAAATTTCTCTTTTTATTCATCATCAACTTGATATTCATCCCTGCTGTAGCATCACAATGCCTCAATCCAGGCCTACCACACGAGACTCGAACATAAGACCACACTGTCTAAGACCCATAGGCCACGGAATACTCTCTCAATGCTTCCCAGAAATACCACATTCCAGAATACTTTACTTGAAGGACTTCCTGCGAATCGGAATTCGTTACCATTACTTCCCAGATACTGATACATTGAATCCCATAATTAGCATAAAATACCACAAGTATTGATCTCTTCCTAATGGAAACACAGTCTCTAGCCACATACACCACCTTAGACACCTGATTATTGCATGCAAAATCTCGAACACAATAAGACCATTCTCGGGAGTCATTCACTCTTACACAACTATAAATTATCTGACTTAACAAACAGAACTACTCGTGCCTTATTAGCACTCTGGCACCGTAGGATATGATCTCATTCCAATACAAATGAACATCTTCCTTCTCTATACACTGAGCATTCTTTATCAACA